>RJWK010010305.1:0-43909 GCA_004363435.1 Platanista minor | reverse complement strand
AGTCAGAAAGAGAAAGACAAATACTGTATGCTAACACATATATATGGAATCTAAAAAAAAAAAATGGTTATGAAGAACCTAGGGGCAGTACAGGAATAAAGACACAGACCTACTAGAGAATGGACTTGAGGACACGGGGAGGGGGAAGGGTAAGCTGGGACGAAGTGAGAGAGTGGCATGGACATATATACACTACCAAATGTAAAATTGGTAGCTAGTGGGAAGCAGCCACATAGCACAGGGAGATCAGCTCGGTGCTTTGTGACCACCTAGAAGGGTGGGATAGGGAGGGTGGGAGGGACATGCAAGAGGGAGGAGATATGGGGATATATGTACATGTATAGTTGATTCACTTTGTTATAAAGCAGAAACTAACACCATTGTAAAGCAATTATACTCCAATAAAGGTGTAAACAACCACAACAACAACAACAAAAAGGTTAAACTAAAGGAGAATTTTTTTAAAAACAAGTTTTGTTTGGTCTATTAATAGTCACTTCTGTACAGAAATTTTGCAATCTTGTGCAGACAGAAGTCAGATTACAAAGAGTTCTTAAGAAATAACATTTTCAACATTTTATTTCAACATTGTGATAAATCCCATTGTTGATGAAAGAAATAATGCCTTTTGGGACTTGTCTGTTTGGTCCTCAACTTGAATAGTTCAGGATGCCTGTAGACTGTCAGTGCTAAGCTTGTTCTGTCATCTGATTCTGCAGAATTAGTTCAAAGTGTGAGAAGAAAGTAGCTAAGTCTGACTAATTTTTTCTCAGAGCCAGAGATCACTCACTTCCTGGACCTCTTTTTAAGTGGAATTGGAAGGGTAGAGAGAAGGACAACATTCAAAAGCCAATATTATAGCCATTAAGGTTCTAATTTTTATCACCATCCCCCTCCTTTCTTAATACAATCCTACTTTTTCTATAAAACCCTCAGGGTAGGGAATCATGAGAAAAATAAGGTAATGAAACCACAGAATATTTTTCTGTCATTCTCTACTTGGCAATACCACTTGCTTTGTGTGTGTATCAGAGCACATAACTTTGACTTCATCATTCAGGTTTCGGGGGTACAGTGACAGTTTTTGTCATTGCATTGTATGCTCTTTGGGCTTCTGTTTCACATTTACAACTTTCTTCAGGGTTATGAACCCCCTGGGGTGTCAGAGGAACTGACATTCCTGTTTATAGAATCTGTTGGCTTTTAAATGTTTTCACCTGATGCTTTGAGAAATCCTTCTAGAAGCCTTCCTTATCCTTTTAGCAAATCTGGTCACAGTTATTTGGTGTGGATGCAGGCAAGCTAGGCGAGAAACTGAAGTAGAAGAATGTGACTATTACTCCTAGCAAATGCAGGTATGGGAAAGAGCTAAGCAGTATTGAGGGAAAACTTCCAAAATCGAAGGACTGTATAAGCCTTTAAACCCTAGTCTGGTAGCCAGTGATATTATGAGTGTAGAAGCTGACAGAGCAACTCTTTCTGCAGAAAATGTCACAGCTTCCTTTAAATTTATTCCAGTAATTATCTGACCATATTTTCCAAGCCAAGGATAGCCCTCAGATCCACAGAAATCTTGCTTCTTCACCAAGTTCATCTCCTCAGAGCTCTAAAAGCACGCGATAGCATACTCCGCTTAGAAGACCATGAGTCTTTTTGCTAGCACACATTTGATTTGGCATCTTAATCAGTAGCAGTAGAAGCTTCATGGGTCTGGTGTGGGGATCCCCCATCACCTAGAGAAGTGTATATTTCTATCAAAAAATAAGGAAGAGAATGGAAAATAAATATCTTTAAATGAGGTTGTCACAAGCATTGCTGAAATGGAAGTTAAGGCCATCCTAAAAGGCACCAAGTATAGAAACTGGATCAGAGGGGAAGGGGGCAGTGTGGGGAGGGGATCAGTAAACAAAAAAAGTAGACAGGAGGAGCTACTCCAAATTTCCAGAACCTTCCCAGACTAGGTAGAAGTATTCTATTCCTTTGACAAATATGAGATGGATAAACTAATTAAAATGAAGTAAATAAAGTGATATACAGTAAGATAAATGCTATACTTAAAATGTATGCAAAAGAACATTCTGTATAAATGCAAGTAACATAAATTTTTATTCTGTACTTCATAGATGTATATTTATCCTTAATTTATTTCTTGCATTGACTTTTTTTTCAGTTTATTCTGTGGATCTAATGTACTCTCCATGCCCAGTGAGTTTTGAGCATCTAATTGGCATTCCTTGTTGATAAGTTGAACTGAGGATAAAGTTTGGGAACAAAAACAAAGCTTGTATCTTGAGCAAGATCTCAGATCCAGTTAGTAAATATACATTCTTCCAGACCGAGAGAAGAAATCCACAGGAAGCTGGGCTTACAGGTTTTTTTGGCGGGGGGCGGGGGGGCGGTATTGTTTTTTTTCTTTTTTTCCAGCTTTATTGAGATATAACTGACATATAATGTTGTAGAAGTTTAAGGTGTAAAAGGTATCGATTTGATACACTTATATATTGCAAAATGATCACCAACCTAACCTTAGCTAACACTTCCACTTAGCTAACACATACCACTTTTTTGTGGTGAGAACATTTAAGATCTACTCTCTTAGAAACTTCCAAGTATTTAGTAAACTTTTATTAACTGTAACTATCATGCTGTACATTAGATCTATTAGAATTATTAGATCAATTAGAATTATTCCTCTTATAACTGGGAGTTTGTACCCTCTTACCAACATCTCCCAATTCCCCCCAGACACCCCAACTCAGGATCTTGTAATAGCCATTCTACTCTCTGTTTCTATGAGTTTGGCTTTTTTAGATTCATATATATGTGAGATCATGCACTATTTGTCTTCCCCGTCTGACGTATTTAACATATTAACATTATTAACATAAATGCCCCCAAGGTCCAACCATGTTATTGCAAATGACAGAATTTCCTGCTTGTTCATGGCTGAATAACATTCCATAGCATATATATATATACCACATCTTTTTTATCCATTTATCTGTTGATGGACACTTAGGTTGTTTCCATATCTTGGCTATTGTGAATAGTGCTAAATATCTTGCACCCCTAAATATCACAGGGGTGCAAATATCTTCTTGAGATCCTGTTTTCATTTCCTTTGGATACATTACCAGAAATGGGATTGCTGAATCATATGGTAGTCCTTTTTTAAATTTTTTGAAGAATCTCCATACCGTTTTTCATAGTAGCTGGAATACTTTACATTCCCATCAATATCTCACAAAGGTTCTCTTTTATCTACATCCTCACCAACACTTGGTATCTCTTGTTTTTTTGATGACAGTCATTCTAACAAGTATGAGGTGATATTTCTCTGTGGTTTTGATTTGCATTTCCCTGACGTTAGTGATGTTGAACACCCTTCCATGTACCTGTTGCCCATTTTTATGTCTTCTTTGGAAAATGTCCATTTCATTTCTCTGCCCATTTTTAAATCAGATTTTTTTTGGTATTGAGTTGTATAAGTACTTTATATATTTTGGATATTAACTCCTACCAGATAGATGGTTTGCAAATATTTTCTCCCATTTCATAGGCTGCTTTTTCATGTTGTTAATTATTTCTTTTGCTGTGCAAAATTGTTTTAATTTGATATAGCCTCACTTATAATTGTTTTCTTTTGTTGCTTGTTATTTTGGTGCTATATCCAAAATATTATTGCCAAGTCCAATGTCAAGAAGCATTTTCCTATGTTGTCTTCTAGGAGTTTAACAGACTCAGGTCTTATTTAAGTCTTTAATCCATTTCACATTAATTTTTGTGAGTGGTGTAAGACTAAGTTGAAGATAAAAGCACTAAAAAAATCAATAAATATTGAAAAATAATACTGTGGATGGACATACCCTATTAATTATAAAAATGAATTATTAAAATGCAAAAATTGAAATAATGAGTTATTCATGCAGACATAAACAAGTAACCAGCACAAAAAAATGGAGAAATCTTTGGGACTTCCCTGGTGGTGCAGTGGTTAAGAGTATGCCTGCCAATGCAGGGAACACGGGTTCGAGCCCTGGTCCGGGAAGATCCCACATGCTGCGGAGCAACTAAGCCTGTGTGCCACAACTACTGAGCCTGCGCTCTAGGGCCCATGAGCCACAACTGCTGAGCCCACATGCCACAACTACTGAAGCCTGCATGCCCAGAGCCTGTGTTCTGCAACAAGAGAAGCCACCTCAATGAGAAGCCTATGCACCACAACAAAGAATTGCCCCCGCTCACCGCAACTAGAGAAAGCCTGCACACAGCAACAAAGACCCAACACAGCCAGAAATCTATCAATCAATCAATCTTTTTTTTGTTTTGTTTTTTGGGGTTTTTTTGGTACGCGGGCCTCTCACTGTCGTGGCCTCTCCCGTTGCGGAGCACAGGCTCTGGACGCGCAGGCTCAGCGGCCATGGCTCACGGGCCCAGCCGCTCCGCGGCATGTGGGATCCTCCCAGACCGGGGCACGAACCCGTGTCCCCTGCATCGGCAGGCGGACTCTCAACCACGGCGCCACCAGGGAAGCCCAATCAATCAATCTTTAAAAAAAATTTTTTTTAATGGAGAGCTCATAAACAGGCCTATGAAATGTGCTATTTTTATAATACACATAATATTAAAAATCACTCAGCAGTTATAAATAATTCAATAAATGTTTTAGAAATACATATATATATATATGGAGAGAGAGAGACAGGAAATTTCCTGATGGATTAAAGAACTAGAAGAGTAATAGAATAAACTATAAAGTAGCATTTTATGATCTTCAGAAGCAAGTCATACAGTCCAAATAAAGGGAAAGATTGCCAGACATGACTATATAACATCAAAAACTCATGCATTATACAATATAACATTAAAATGTTCAAAATTAAATAGCATATGTAAGAAATATTTGCAATATATAAAACATAAATGGTTAAGGTCTTTCAAGTTAAAAATCTCCAATATTAATCTCAATTTGATTGGCAAACCATGCCATAAAGAGTTTTGAAAACATTATAAAGGAGAAAGCAATGGTGGCATACAGTGAGTATTTATAGGAAAGGATGATTACCCTCACTAATAATCAGTGGAAGATGATCTTTTTCACTATGAGATAGTCAATAACAAAGAAGTGTGTTTCACAAGCAGGAATATGGATATGCATTTTTATTTGTTGGTGGTGAGAGAAGTTGTTGAAAGATTTTGGTAGGACTTGGCAGTATCTGTAATTTTTTTAAGTGCATTACCTATGACTCACCAAAATGTTGGTGAGTCATATTCAAAAATGTTCACTGAAACATTAAAAAGTGTTTGACAACTTAAATGTTCATCAGCAACAGAGAAGTTATATACCTCCTGCTGCGCCCATACCACAGCCATTAGAAAGGATGACGTAGCCCCACCTACACTGTAGAGCCACATACACTGCAGTGCTGATAAAGAAAGAGCTGCAGGATCTATTAAAGGATTAGAAGGCAAAGATTGGAAAGCGGTTTAATCAGCCTGCATTATAAACATACACATATAAATGCATAGGCAGGGGAACCAGAAGACAGACACTAAATGATCGACAGTGCTTAACTCAGAGGTGGTAAGAGGAGTAAGAATATAAGGGGAGAATATTCCTGAATTATGTAGTACTTGTGTGAATTTTTATAAAATGGGATCTAAAATTATCAACTGTATTTGGCAAACTGATCATTGGATTTGAGTTTGGGACACAGAAGTTCAACTGTAGTAGATTGAAGGATGACTAGGAAGCAAGTCACTGGAGAAAATGAATGGAAACGTTCTTTCCAGAAGTTTATCTGTAAAGGGAATGATGAGCAAAACAGGACAGCAACTAGTAGATAATATGACTTCTGAAGCAAAGAATTACAGGTTTGATGTGTGTTTGTTTAGATTGTGTTTTAAAGTTGAAAAGGTAAGTACTCAATAAATACTATTACATGCTCTAATTTAAACAAAGCAAAAGCTCTTTTTAATTATTAAAAAGAGTGAAAACAGAGCATAGAAAACTGAACAGCAGAAGATTTAGAAGGAGGGCGTGATATTTCTTATCCTACTATACCCTTTCCCCTGGAACAACAGAATCATGCACAAAGTAACCCTGTTTAGAGCCTGACTTTTAAATGTCTCATTTTTCTGACAAGCATTATCAATCTTTGCTTTTAACTCTGATGCTAGCTTAAATATCTCTATCTCACCTTCCTTTTCTCTGAGATTAAGCATTTTAAAAGCAGTGATTTCTCCATTAAAAAGTGGGAAGAATGGCACTGAAGAAAGGATACAGTTTTCCTTTACTGCAGGAACAGTTCCCTGAGCCTTTTAGATGCAGAGGCTGAATGTTGTACTGTGTTTATAAAATTCTCCCTAGATCCCTGACTAGCCTCCTCTCTGTTCACAGATATTTCTGTCTATTTGATGTGAGCTTTGAGGAGAAAGATCATTTATAGAGTAATTCGATTACTTCAAATTAAACTTACTTGGAACAAGAGCAATTTAGTTCAGGCTGAAGTGTTTTTTTGTTGTTTTCTTCTTTTGGTTTGGTTTGTTCTTGTTGCTTGGAGATATAATCTTTACTTTTGAAGAAGAATATCAATCAAGAGATAAGCCCACATTTGCAAATAAATGAATAAAATTAGAATCTGGATGCTAAACATAGATATGAATAAGCAAAGGGTTTACATTTTGAGTTGCGGATTTAATATGACTAGTGTGGGCATGGGTTTTCCAATCTAGTATGCATTATGTATGACTTGGATAGTTGTTACAGGCGTGCATTGTTCAGAGGCAATAACTGGTAACAATGCAGTGGACTGAGGATAATGACTTACAAGCTCTGACTTTCTATGTATTGAGTTTTCTTTTTGCCACATGAAGCTGCTCAGATATTAATCACAGATTTACAGATGAGGCACTATGCAGAATAGTATGGCTGCATTTTTTCCTATTATTCTCTGCAGCGTGTTTTACTAATCCATACAGGTTCAGCTTCTGCTATTTGCAGGCTGGGAAAGTCAGAGCTCCACTCTCAGAAGTGAAGATAGAAATGCTGATTTCTCATTTCCAGGGAGAAACCCTCTGGCCTCCAGGCAGTTCTTTAAAAATAGCTTCTGTCTGCCTCGCACCATTATTATCACAGATACAATCCCCATCCTGACTTCCCGGGACTGAAATCAGTCTTCTGTGTTCAAAAGCAATTCATCTGTGCACGAGCTACTTTTACATAAGTCACTGTGGTCTATGTCCGCTTGAGTTGTTGGTGGTTCCATGAAGACTTTACTCTGGGTTCCTAATATATAGTATGGAAAAGGCAGGTAATCTAAAGTATCTTTGTCCCACACTATCTTATCTTTACATCCCAGGCACATTGCCAGCTAACATAAAAGCCACAAGGAAGGTGATTTCATTCACCTGGGAAATGTAAATATTTCATGGGGTCATTGTATCAGTTGCTATGTTTAACAAGACCCATTATTTAGCCAAGATGAGCAACATTTGAAAATGTGGGCTTTCTAGTAACAAGGAAGAAACGGCTAAATTAAAGTGGATGTGTGTATAAAAGAAGCCCACACACTTTCTGAGATGCATAATATGGTAAATAAAAAATTTATCACTTCTTCATATTATATTGTTTCTATGAACCTATAATTGTAAATTCTCCCCCAAAGCAGTATTGACTCTAGAATATAAATAGGAAATGAAGTCCACTTTTCTTTTTAACAAATTTATATAATAAAGCTGAAAATAAATTAAAATTATGTATAAAGATATAACCTATTATCTGTTATAACTATGATTTCCTGGGTCACAATGCGTATTAGCTAATAAAATTACATCAGAAAGGTAACGAAAAAGAACTGTTTGTATTTTTCCCCGATTTAAACAAGCCATCAAGAAACCTTTAGAGAACATTCAAGCAGCAAGGTTACATTATCTGTGTGCCCTGTGACTAACAGAATGACTTGGTTACAGGGACTTTTATCTCTTATTATAACTAGCTACATGTTTTCTAAGCTAGTAGTTTTCACCCACCCCTATGGCTAAATGTCATTGCCAGCGGGGAGACACACCAATGTCATTAAGGAAAGTAAACAATGTCTGTGGAAGTCTTGAGTTGCTTTAGATTCCTGGAGTGCTATAGATCCTGATGGCACCATTACTTAAAACTTTCTTAGACTGTGTAGCACTCATGGCCTTGATGAGAACTTCTACCACTGCCATTCACCAGTTTATTTACTCATGATGTTATCTTATATTGAGTGTCTGCAAGCCATGTCTGAGCTGTGTGAAAGTGACGGAAAAGGATATTGCAAAAGGAAAGAGTAAGTAACAGCAGCATGCAGCAGACAAAAGAGAGTCAGGTCATAAGGCACCAGTTATGTACAGGGAAGAAGACATCTTTTCACTTCACCACACTGCCTCTCTGAGAACTTCAATAGCTCAGGATGCCATTCAAGCAAGAGGACCAGAATTCTAGATGTGCTCTTACTGCCTCAGTCTACCTTGGGCTTTAATGTTTCATTTTTGTGCTTTTATTTATTCCACTTTGATGATTATGTTTTGAGTTTGATTCTTCCTTCTTTGTTGTTGATTAATGTCTCAAATATATATATTTTTAATTCCTATGTTGTGCCACATGCTAAGCTCAAGAGTAAGACACAATCTTGCATCCAAAGAGTTTACAGTTTAGTAGGGGAGGCAGACATGAATCAAATACCTAGAAAAATGTATCATTACAAACTACCATAAGTGCTTTAAAAGAAAGTCACAATTAAACAAGATTATGTATCAGTGGTAAGCAGTTGTCGTGGAGCAAGTCACTTTTAGGTTGGGAGATGAAGGAGATACAAGAAGTGACTAGGAAATGAGGGCAGAGTAGGTCAAGGGAATGTCCTTTGCTGAGGGCCTGGGCTGGGAGGTGGTACCCTCCATTCAGGGAATAGAAAGGTCAGTGAAGCTAGAAGCCTCCTGGGAAAGAACAGGGCAGGAGATACAGCTAAAACATAAGGCAGGAAGTCAAGTTGGCCTTTTCTCTAGGAGTGATGAGGAGGTTAAGTATGAATGTATTTGTTATTCCTTAATTTTACCCTCTATCCCCATGAGTGGCAAGTCTATCACTTCCTCAATTTTACTCATCCTCTGCACCTGAACTTAATAAAGCCATTTCTACTTTCTTTCAGATTTTTAGTAAGTTTCAAGTCAATTTGCTTTTAGGTATATCGACCCTTTTCTTATGGCTTACCAGCACTTTTGTTTACTCATTTTTGCTACCACTTTTATTTATTTTTTTTTAGTAGTTTAATCCGTAATCCCTTTTTAAAGTTTAATCTTATTAGTGTCACAGATTAATTTCTCCACATATCACTCATGCTTTACAGGATTTGTTTGTGACTTTTATAATCAGAATATATTCTTTTAAAATTATTGTTCTCTTTTTAAACACACTATTCCAGAGATCTAAACCATGAAATAAAACTTTTTTTTCTTCACAACTCTGAAAAAATCTGGTTCCCTAGAAGCTTGGGCATCTTCTCTAGTAATATTATAATTCATCTGGAATTTCTCTTATTTCTGTTTTGAAAATGAATCAGATAAGTATTTGGTTAGAACAATTATCTTTAAAATAAGCTCATTTGCAAAGAGCAGTCTGGAAGTCTCTTCCCAATTTTCAGAGACGATTTAACTTATAATAAATTAGAAATTTTCTTCGGTCACAGATTTCTGTCTCTGAATTTCTTTTATGCTTTTGGGCCTGTTCTTGCTCATTTGTTAGCAAGCAAGATACATATGTAAAACACAAAATATGGCTACTCTTCACAATAATTTTTTTGTTTTTTTAGTTGTCTTATAGCATCCTTGTCTGTTTTTGGTATCAGAGTAAGATTGGTCTTATAGAAAGAGTCTTAGGAAGAAATTTCTCCTCAGTGTTTTAGAAGTGTTTATGTAGACTTGCTACTATTTCCTCCTTGAATGTCTGGTAGAATTCAACATTGTAGCCATGTGTATCTGGAATTTTCTTTGTGGAAGGTATTTAACTATGAATTCATATTATTTAATAGATACAGACCACCCAGGTTGACTCTTCCTAAGTGAGCTTTGGTACTTTGTGTCTTTCGAGCAATCTGACCATGTCATGTAAGTTGTTTGAACTTAGTGGCACAAAGTTGGACATAATATTTACTTATCTTTTCAATATTTGTAAAATATGTAGTGCTGTCACTTGGTGCTTCATGTCTTTTCTTTTTTCTTGATTAGTCTTACTGAAGACTGGTCAATTACACTGATCTCAAAGAACCAGGTTCTGGTTTCACTGATTTCTCTTTTCAATTTTATTTATGCTTTTATGAATATTATTTCCCTTTCTCTATTTTTTAATTTGCTTTTTCTTTCTAGTTTCTCTTAACTAGAAACTAGAATCTTGACTCATTCATTCAAGTCTATTCTTTTCTAATATGAGCATTTTAGTGCTACAAATTTACTGCCTAACTGCAATCCACACTTTGTGTGTGTGTGTGTGTGTGTGTGTGTGTGTGTGTGTGTGTGTGTGGTACGCGGGCCTCTAACTGTTGTGGCCTCTCCCTTTGCGGAGCACAGGCTTCGGACACGCAGGCCCAGCGGCCATGGCTTATGGGCCCAGCCGCTCCGCGGCATGTGGGATCTTCCCGGACCGGGGCACGAACCCGCGTCCCCTGCATCGGCAGGCAGACTCTCAACCACTGCGCCACCAGGGGAGCCCTACACACACATTTTGATAAGTTGTACTTTATTTGATTCAGCTTGATCAATTTCCCTTTTTCCCAATTTTCCTCATTTCCCTTTTGATTTCTTCTTTCACCTAGGAATTATTTAGAAATATGGTACTTAGTTTCAAATATTTGAAGATTTTCCAGATATTTCTGTTAATGACTTTCAATTTAATTCCATTATAAGAGAAACTACTTTGTAAGATTTAAATTATTTTGAATTTTTTAAGTCATGTTATATGTCACAGAATATGTCTATTAAAAACATCTGGGTATACTTGGAAAAAACATATATTATGCTGTTTTAAGAGTGTTCAAAATGTTATTTAGGTCAAGTTGGCTGATAGTGTTGTTCAAGTGTTCTATTTACCTACTGATTTTCTGTCTACTTGTTCTATTAATTCCTGAAGGAGAGATGTTGAAATCATCAGCCACAATTGTAGATTTGTCTAGTTCTTCTTGCACTTCAAGTAGTTTTTACTTTCTGTGTTCTGAGGCTTTGTTATTTGAGGTATAGGTGTTCAGAACATGATCGTCTCTGAAATTTACTTCGTCTGATATCGAAATACTGACTCCATATTTCTTCTGATTATATGGTATATCCTTCTACATCTGTTCACTTTTAACTTGTGTCTTCATAATAAAAGTAGGTTTCTTATAGCAGCAAATAATTGAATCTCAATTTTTATCCATCTGAAAATCCGTTGTAACCAAACGTCTACACTATTTACAAGCAATAAGGCTGCATTTGAACCTGTCATCTTGCTCTTTGTCTTCTATTTGTCCCATCTGTTCTTTGTTTTCTTTCCCTTTTTTTCCTTCTACTTTTGAACTGAGTACTTGCCATGATTCCATTTCATTTTCTTTCTTGACTTAATAGATAAAACGTGTTGTTGCCTATTTTTAGTGGCTACTTTTGGGGTTATGGTATACATTTTTATCACAGTTTGAGTAATATTACACCATGTCACACACAAGAACCTTGCAAAAGCACATGTCCTTGTTCCCCTCCTGAGCTTTGTGATATTATCATAAAATTTACTTCTACATATTTTATAAGCCACATAGTATACTGTTATGTGTATTAAAAAATCAATAATTTTAAAGGAACTTTTAAGACAATTTTTTTTTTTTCATATTTACCCACATAGTTACCTTTTCCTGTGCAATTCCCTTTTTGTGTGGATTTCCATCTGGTGTCAATTTCCTTCCACTCACAGGAATTCCTTTAACATTTCTTTTGATGTGGGTTTGCTGGTGCTAACTTTTAGATTTTGTATGTCTGATAAAAGATCGCTCTTTTGCCTTTGTTATTGAAGGATATTTTTGTTGAGTATAGAATATTAAGTTGGCAGTTTTTTTTTTTTTCTTTCAGTTCTTTAAAAGATATAGCTTCTCTGTTTCTGGTCATTTTTATGTTTTTCCCTCTGTGTATTATGTTTATTTTCTCTCTGGCTGCCTTTGAAACTTTCATTTTATCAACTGTGTCATGAGATGAATGTTTGTGTCTCCCCATAATCCATTATGTTGAATTCTTAACCCTCCAGTGTGATGATACTTAGAGGTGTGGCCTTTGTGAGGTGACTAGGTTTAGATGGAATCATGAGGTTGAGGCTCCCATAATGGGATTAGTGTGCTTAAAGAAGAAAAAGAGAGATCAGAGCTCTCTCTCCACCATCTGAGGACACAGTGAGCCGGCAGCCTTCTGCAGGCCAGAAAGAGGGCCTCACAAGAAGGCTCCTTGAACTTGGACTTCCAGACTCCAAAACTGGGAGAAATGTCTCTTGTTTAAGCCACTTAGTCTGTGGTAGTTTATTACAGTACCCTGAGCAGACTAAGACAATTTGCTATAAGCAACTGGATATGATGGTTCTTGGTCAGATTTCTTTATGCTCCTTGTGCCTCTGGTTCATTGAGCTTCTTGAAAATGTGGGTTTATAGTTTACATCAAATTTAGAAAATTATTGGCCATTATTTATTCAAATGGTTTTTCCTATCCCTTCATTTTTCTCTTTCAAAGACAGCAGTTACCTGTTTAATTTTATTCTATTACTGAAGCAATATGCTTCTGACTTCTCTGATTCCCCTCAAATTAAAACATTTTCCATGCTGATTTATGGGAATGTGAACTATTCCTGGCCCTATGTGGACCCCAGTAATGATTCTCTTTTTCTGATGGTTCTTTTCTTGGCCTCCAAAAGTGTCTTCATATGTTTGAGAAGATTAGCACTCAGCTGAAGTCTGGAAGGGTAAGCTCTTCAGATCTCTGGAGCTCTCTCTCTCTCTCTCTCTCTCTCTCTCTCTCTCTCTCTCTCTCTCTCTCTCTGCCTCTCTCTCCTCTCTGTTATTCTACCCTATAACTCTAGCTCCCTATGCCTCTCCAGACTGTCCACTTTATTTGCTCAATCCAGGCAATTGTCAGGCTCTGCATATAGCCTAGGACCTCTCTCTGGGCAGAAAATTAGGGCAATCATTGGGCTCAAGGGCTCACCTTGTTTATTTCCCCTTTCTCAGAGATCACAGTGCATAAACAATGTGTAGTTTAATCAGGAATAAACTGAAAGGGAGATGCAATTATTTGTATAATGTTTCTCAAAAAGAATTATGAGTTCCAGATGCTTCTTCCTTCAAATAATCTTGAGAACTATTGGGACATATTATCACCCTGAATAGCTACACATTCTGAACTGTTCCATACTCTTCTAAGTGATGCTTTATTTAAGTTTTACTCTGTCTGAAGGCAAGGTTAACATATATAATTTAATTCAGCAAATGTATATTGAACAACTATTTAGCTGCTAAGTGCTAGCAGTACAGAGTTTAGTAAATCCAGTCCCTATTACTGAAGAGCTGATATTCAAGAAGTAGAGACAGTTACAGAAGCATATAATTTCAGTGTAACATATTTTCTCCTATTAGGTAAACAAACAGTGTTATAGGACCACAGAGGTGAGGCTGTATCAAACTTATATTCTAAGTGATAAGCAGAAACGTCTGATTCTGAAGAGGATGCACAGTACTCGAGTCTAAACATCTTGATGAGAATACAGGATTATCTAAAACATTACACCATAAAACATCACGGTATTACGACAGGTAGGTAGTGTCAGAGTATACAGGTCAAGTTAAGAGGTAGCATTAGATTTGCTGGAGAGATCAGTAAGGGCTTGGCAATTCTGCTATACTGTAGCAGAAAACACCTTAAAGTTTTAGCATACATGGTTAAGAAATTGACCCTTTGAGAAAAATTCTGAAGTTCATAGTAATTTATAGATTGGCACTAGTTGAACAAAACTGTAGAGTTGAGTTGGTTATCTGGAGTGCACAGAGTAAATGCTATTAATCTTTTTGATTATGGATAACAAGAAATTGTTTTAATTGAGTCTCATTTTCAGTAGGAAGCACTGACTAGCAAAATGGTTATGTAATGAGACATTGGGGACTTTTTTGTTGGTTGGATTTTTTTCTTTTTTTAAGCTAAAGGAGGAGGATATAGGAAAAAAAATAAAAATCTGACATATATACAACTACATAGGCACAGCTTTTATTCTTCAAAGCTTATACAGTATTGATATGCAGAAACAGAAAACACTTAAGGACTTCTAAATGGGAATAAAATACAAGCAAACGCTATTGTCCTAATTTTGTTTCAAACCTAAAAAATAAAAGCATATATACTGCCAATTATTGAGTCAAATACAATAAAATATGAGTTAGAAAGGTTAAAATCTGTGATTAATAAAAATTATAAGTAGATAAGTCACATAGAAAACTTCTAGAAAAAATGCAGTATTCTCAAGGACATAAAGGAAATATACAAAACTAGTAAAAATAATTTAAATGAGAAGCTCATAGTCATTAGATTGGTGACCAGAAATATGCACTATTATTATTCCTGGCCTTTTATTTGTACAGATTTTTGTGACATCAAGTCTTGGTTTGTAAATACAAGATATATTTGTAAAAACAAATCTATCTCACTAAGAGCGATACATAACAAATCAACACAGGTATATGCTTTGCTTTACATATACTTGATATAATCAGATATAAAAACATCAATTGTTTTCTCTGAATACATGTGTACTAAAAAAATTGTGGAAAATACAATAGATGTATTCAAAATAGTAAAGGAGCTTAATCTTTTTGAAAAACAAGAAATCTATATTTTAGAGAAGTGTAACAATACATTAATGTCACATGAGAAAATTAATTTATTGTGGAAAATCATCAGAAGGAAGTAGACAACGGTTTTATTCGAATGACTAGGAGCTCTGACAGAACCAGAACAAAATAAAGACCTTAGGAAGATTAGGGAAGAATATGCTGGGACTCAAGTTTATAAAGATAGTCTAGGGAGCTAAGGTTGGGGCCATTTGCATGCTTCAGGGCAAAGGGCTTTTCTTATTTTTACTTTTACTTTTTTTTCTTTATTGGCATGAACGTGGCTCCTATTCTCATTGGTTTATGCAGAGATGATTTGTATCAGTCCAAAAAGTTGTTCAGAATGGATGATGGGCTTCAGGAAAGTGGTAACACTGCACACTCCAACTTTATCCTGATAACACTTTATAAATTATCTTTTCATATTCTGCATTATCAATATTCACTATTTAAAGTAATTCTGAAGTAACGTCTTTCAAAAAGTAAAAACTAACAATCTAAATGATGATTAATGCTGATCAATTTTCCTTTATTGAGTTTGTAGGAGGGAAACATGTCATTACTCATAAGTAATGGTGCTTTTACTTATGTCTCTACTTGTTACTGATCTGGAAGATAATATTAAAAAGGTAGAGTGAGCTATACTTTATCCTAAAATCCTTAACTAAAGAATCTGATTATGTACTCCCCTTTGATAACACACAAAATAGAATATTTTAGAAAAGAAATTGGGCGATCAAGAACTGAGCAACTCCAGCAAGGGTTCAAACTTCGATGAGTAGTTATTTGAAATGGAAGCAGATGATAGGAGATACATATTACTGAAGTATTTATGACTGTCCTAAACATGAGGAGTTCCTGCACATAGAAAATCAATACCAGCAGTGCCTAAGATAAGCCTATATCTAAGTAAACAGGCACATGAGGAACCAGAATTCTGTTCTACATAGTACATGGCTGCAGCCCAGGGAACTTGAAAGATGTGAAAGATTCCTTTATTTTGAGCAGCTGTCATGTTTCTCTCCAAATTAAAAATGCCTGAGGTGCACATGACCATATGTCATGTAACATCTTACAAAATGCATAAAGGAAAACAACCTGTGGTATAGGAAAACTACCAGTTTCTCTGTAATTGGTTGTTGCCTTCAGCCACTGGTAATTTCTTGCACTGCTTTCTTCAAAATGTTCTTCCACTTATGGAATTCAATATTCCTACAAAGCTGATCCACAGTCATGCATTAATGCTTGATCTATTCTCTACAGTACACCAACAGGGTCTCTAATCTGGGACCAGAACATCCCTATGGTGTATAACAACAGAGCAGGCCATTCATGTGTGGAATTGAGGGAGACTGAGGAAGGCAAATACAATTGGGTCTAAAATGAAAATGCTCATGTTGTGCTTTTTAGGACTTAATTGCTACTAAGACGATGCTATCACCTGTATTTTTAGGTACTATCCTCTAGCATGGCACAAGATATATGAGTTTTAATATCAGTAATACCTTGAAGTAATGACCATCTCCTTTGCCCTCGCCCAAGGTGTTCACGGAATTCTAAAGCACATTTTTGCAGTTAGCCTCACAGTGACCCTATGAGAGAGAGCTATGGGCACCCAGAAAAAGGCCATAAAACACAGGGAGATGCAGGTTATGAAGAGCTGGTATTATTTTTCTTTACTTTCAGAAGCTTCAAGAGTGAAATTTGGCTCAGTAAGATGGACAGTTACTATCATAAAATTTGTTAGGATTGGAACACAAGCATACCCATGGATTGAATCTTTATTAAAATATCTTCCTTTGATAAATGAACAAAAATAATTTAAAATGCCAAATGAGTATGCTTAGAGCACTGCGGAAGATACACAGAAATGTTTCAACTCTTCTTCTACTCTCAAAAAGAGAGATAAAATGAACAAAATGAATTTCAAAATGTACTTTTGGAAATTCAACTGATTAGGATGATTTTCCCTCCACACTCTCCTTCATGGTCACACTAGACTGAGGCTAACATGTGGCCATTTACTTTCAGATAGTGCCAGCATTACATGCAGAATCAATCATCTGTAAACCAGGCCCATATTATTTCTTCCTCAGTCACTTGATCATGGAAAATTCCCTGGGGGGTATAAGGTACAGACTGAGAGGAGGGAACATAGCACAAGAAGGGGCTCTGAGCATCTGAGCCACTTGCTAATGAAACTTAGTTATCCTTTCAGTACCTGACTGCGTACATACTACTTCCATTTGATGATGTGGTGCTGATGTACATAATCAAATTGAAATGATGGGTTAGATTGCTTATAATATGTCCTTTGTATGATTTGCCTAAGTTCTCTAAAGTTCTCTTTTTTCCCTGCCAGATCTCTCATCTTGTTGATTTTGAGCTTTCTTTAATTAGAAGTCGTGAAGAGTATGGAATCTATTTTGTGTTAACAGAGAACAAATATGAAGGCATGTCAATCCTTTCCCCTCTGCCCCCAAACACACAAAACCCTCCAATGTAAAACTCAAAGAAGACCTTACTGTGGAGTGCCACCAAACCAAGTAAAATTTCAAACTCTTCCCAGAAGGATAATTTGATTTTTTTTTGGTAACCATAATTCAGTTTTAATCTGGAGATAAACACTTTGGTTACATGCTGAGCGATGGAGACAAAGTGTTGATGAGGTTGAACTGTCCTGCCATTCATTTAGAGTATACTGATTAATAACACTGATTTCCAGCACACTCCTCTTTCCTCATGTTTGCTTTTTATACCCGAGATCTCAGATTCATAGACTCTCCATGGTTCCACCTCTTAGGAGAATGCCTCCTGCTTCAACTCTAGCTTTTCCTGTGTCTGTTCTGAGTTGTGGTTTCATTTCTATGGTGTCTATCTCTTTGCATTTTTCATCGCTACAATCTAATGTGCCTCTTTTATCCAGAAATTTTTCAGGATAGCTGTTTCTTCTTTCTTATCCATCTTTTAACTATATCCTCATATAGACACTGCCTCTGCCATGCTACTGGGGCTGGTTACAATGACAAAGGAATGCAAACACAGTTAGCTCTCAGTCAACCTTCTTAAACCAGATGTGTACCGTCCTTTTTGTAACATGGAGCGGAAAAGCAGTGTAAAGTCTTCTTATACCACTTGTAAATTATGTATTCAGAGTTATCTTGACATGTCAGAACTGAAGTACTTGAATGAGTTACTAGGTCAAGAATCCTCAAGTCCCTTCACATATAACAGAAGTATGTGAAATCCAGGATGAGGCCTTTGATGCTTCTTCAAACATATTTTAATTCCTCATCTTTTCTGATACCTCCCTTTTTAGATTCATGCACTATAATGAAATACTAAATTATTTTCCTTTACAGATGAATATATTTTATAAATATGTATATATTTTATTTCCACATTCCTGTCAAATGTAATCTGCTTATTTTCAAGCCTGATGCTATGAATCCACTTGCTCTGGCAGAAACTGTCACCCACACCTATACCATCTACAACTTCTGAAATTTCATATATCCCTTTAAACTCATGTGTCTTCCATCCTTTGAGAAAACTCTGGGAAACTGGAGAGGTATAACCAAGCATAAGAAATTATATACACTTTTAGACTTGAAAGGAAAGAAAATGTCAGTTTTGACTACAGAGTCAGTGATAAGTATTAAGAATGTACTTGACTCATAGTTCATTTATGCCATGGGAGCTAAGTAAAAATCCAATCATCTGTGTGAAACTTGAACATTTATTCATAGTTATTGTTTTAAAGAAAATTGGACATTTTTATGCCATTATTGCCTGGATTCCCTCCCATCCTTCCAACACAACTTCCTCATTTATTCTACATTCCAAGATAACTATCAAAGTTTTCTTTTAAGCATCAATATAAAAATTGACTGGGCTTCCCTGGTGGCGCAGTGGTTGAGAATCTGCCTGTTAATGCAGGGGATATGGGTTCGAGCCCTGGTCTGGGAGGATCCCACATGCCGCGGAGCAACTAGGCCCGTGAGCCACAACTACCGAACCTGCGTGTCTGGAGCCTGTGCTTCACAACTAGAGAGGCCGCGATAGTGAGAGGCCCGTGCACCACGATGAAGAGTGGCCCCCGCTTGCCACAACTAGAGATAGCCCTCGCACAGAAACGAAGACCCAACACAGCAAAAATAAATGTATTAATTAATAAACTTCTACCCCCAACATCTTCTTAAAAAAAAAAAAAATTGACCAAAAATTTTCAGACAGCTCTACCAAGCTGTGATTCTGTGGCACCATCACACCACACCCCTAAGTTCATTTTAATTCGAAACATTGTCTCTTGCTGCAGTATTTACACTCAGTCATTAAAGTAGAAGGCATCCTTCTTTATGCATGACATGACTTTGCAGAAATGTGAAGAACTGCTACCCTTTCATGTGGGGATTGCAGGACTGTGCATTCTTTATATCTTCACTGAGTCATTGGATACGAGATTGTAAAAGAACAAACAAGTTATGTTGCCAGGCAGTTAGTTAGTCTATCAGAATAAACAACAATCACAATTTTCACCTTTCCTCAGATGCCACCTTTTGCCCGAATGGTGCATGAGTTAAGCACTGGCCTGGGTACAGGGTAAGGAAGGACTAACCTCTGAGTCATTCTTTCTCTTTCAGTGGGTTACAGTCTACATTAACATCTCAGAACAATTCTTGCCTCTGTTTTCACAATCCCTTCCCTGAGTCCCTTTGTTTAGGTATAACAAAGTAGGAAATTTGATAATTGGTCTTAAAACAGGAATATTGTGAAGTCAAAATTTAACAATCATATTTCTATCTTTAGTTCAGAACCTACTAGTGTCAGTCTCAGGAGTGAACAGAGGAAACTGAGTCAAGGTTAGGGAGTGATAAGAAATTTTCCTTTTGCTCAATATATATTTTTCTTTTATCTGGAAATTCTATGTCTTTAAATTTAAATAATAAAATAATTAGAACTGTGAAAATATTTATATACCAAGATATTTATTACAGAGTTCTTTACAATAAAGTATTTAATAATTATATGTGAGACATAGAATATATATATGATATTGTAAAAGTGTACCTATTGACAAGAAAAAAATTCTTTTCCACAATATTAATTACTAAAGTAGAACAAAAAGCAGATTGTACACATTATGATCCCATTTATTATAAAATTATACACATACATGCACATCCACACATACACATGCACACATGCACATACAGGAACAAGCATATATATATATATGTTTATAACCAACAAGGATATGCTACAAATCATTAGGTTGGTTACCATTACATGGATTAAACCACGGGGTGACTATTCTTTCCTTTTTCATATCTGCAATTAAACTACTACTGATAATAATCTTTTTTAAATTTCATCTTTGATATTTTATATAGATTCTAATGACATACAAAATCTAACATGCTTAGTGTTGTGATGTCTTTCTGATGGTACAACATTTTATAAGTTTATCTTTTATTCAGAATATGGCATAAAATATATTTGCTCTACTTGAGAAAATGTGTAGTAGTAGTCATCAAGGTTGTTCATAAATATTCTACGCCCATGGTAGGTTTACAGTACCCTACTCATTTGAAGTTGGGTGTGGATATATAATTTGCTTTGGCCGATGGAATAGGACTTCTAAGGTGCAGAAATAAGACAATCTTTTTAGATTTATAGATTTTCTTTCCCTTGCTAGGGAAACTTATAACGTTTCAAATAGTAGAGTTTCCATCAGCCTGAGGTTTTAAAAACGAGTGGTAGCAAAGAGCCTGCTGCTGATTTTCAAATTTTAAACCTGTATTTTTAGAAGCTGCTAATAAATTTGGGGTTTGATTATTATAAGAGCTCATACTGTCTAATACATCATGTCTTACAGAATCTGTCCTGGAGACTAATATGCTAAGGAGACCAAAATGTTAAGCAATGTATTTAAGAATAAGGAACGCTTTAAAAATCTACAAAATTCTTTAAGAAATATAATAATAACAGTAGATAATATTAGTGTACTTACAATATTCAGGCATCATACTAAACCATGTATTTGTATGTAGTAACTCATTTTATCTATACCACAATTCTTATAATCTCAATTTTGTCTTTGAGGAAATTTAGACACCCAGATATTAAGGAATTTGACCAGGGTACATACCTAGTAAGTATAAGTCAAGTATAAGAACAAATAAAAATATTAAATGTGATAAAATTAATAGGAACAAATGAAACAATTTAGTTAATACCAACTGTGCAATGTGCTGAACTAGATGTTTTGTATACTATCAAATTTAATCCCAACACATTTCTGAAGTAGGGGTAATAATCACATTTTGCAATGAAGAAACTAAGGTATAGAGAAATCAACTAACTTGCCAAGATCCTACAACTGATCAAGGGTAGGTCAAAGAAAGATTAAAGTTCAAGTCCTTCTCTAAAGCCCATGTACTTTGCACAATGCTACGCTAAGTTTTGAACAAACACTTAACATTACATTACTTTTGGTAGGAAGAAAAAATAGGCTTTATAACAAATATGATGGTATCAACAAGAATGGAAGGGATATTTTTCTAACGATCTGCACCTAAAATCAGTTCACCTAAATTCACTGAACACAGTGAAATATTTAGGTGCTAACATTTGTTCAATCATTAGGGACAGAAAATAAGACAATATATCAACCATTTAAAATAGCAATTTTGTATTGCTTAAATATTTTCTTTTTATCACCAATTATTACAAAACTTGTATCCACTCATATTCAGCTTTGCCAAAGTCATGATATAGTTAATTAATTGTTACTAATAGTACCCTTCTTCCTAGAACTGGGAATGTAATATTTTGGGTATCTCATTATCAAGATTTATTTCTGTGCAGAAAAGATCATTCTGTTTTATTTTATTTCAAAATTACTATATAATTTATTTAAGTTGTACATGCAAAAACTTCTTTAAAGTTTTTATTTCTGGTTACAAATCTTGCTGTTATATTTACACATTAGCAAATTCCAACACTTTTACGAGGCCATTGATTAAATTTGCTCCCATTTAGAAGCTTAATTAATTATATGCCATTAACAATTAAATCTCATTTATAAATTTAATATATTCACTTTCATCTTAAAGTACTTCAATAGTCTGACTGATAAAACTACCCAAGTACTTAGGTCATTCTTTTAGTTCTATGAAATTAAACATAATTATGGAGAACCAGTGATTAAATGTTCAACCATGTATTTCAACTTAATAAGATTTTTACTTAAATTCACAAATCCAGAGCAATTATTTTCTAACAACTTTAAATTGGAATCACAAGGCTCCCCTTAACTCTAGCAAGCTGAAGTGTCTTAAATAATACAAGTAAATAAAATATCAAATAAGCACTTAGTTTTACATTTAAATATGCATTAACAACATGGATTTAGTTCTAAATATTGCTATACTGAATTATAACTCTTCCTGAGGTCTAGGGATCTTAAATCTCTAGGAGGGCAATTTCTTCTCACTTAATAGGGGTTACTTAATAAGCAGAATTTTTGATGAGCACTATGACTGAGGTGGCTTCCTTTAACTTAGTAGGGTGAATTAAGCCACTGTTGCAGTCTACTGCAGGAACTTCATAACTCACGAAAAAGGTTACTCTTGAGTATTCTGAAACACACAGTCCAGGTCCCTGGTCTGGTCACATACATTCACAAACTATTCAGGCTATTACTGTATTTCATTTGTTGGAACTTCCTCGGCAATCAAAATATTTAAATATTTAATGATATCTGAACTTGGTGTAATCCTGCATCTTTTCCATATTCTTCATGACTGATAGGCTAACACATCTCCTACAGATATTAAGTGACACCTCAACAGATTCTGAAAAAATCCCAAAGCTATGTGGATCTTAACTTTCATGGTTTTGTTTCTAGGCAAATTTTCTAGCTCTAGCAATTTAGTACTTAGATACAGTGTCAAGAGAGAGTCTAAAGGCTTTCACCTAAGATGTAGGAAGTTGTAAAGACTATCACATCCAATATAAAAACAAGGATAAGCCAGATAATTTAGACGTTACAGAAAAAACCCAAATGAACTTTTTGGTCAACCCAATATTTAAAGTCAAACTGTGATTAATTAAAGATGTATATCATAAATCATACAAAGGACCATGAATGGATTTGGGGGGTAACAGAACTCTTCTCCATCTTGATTGGAGTGATGATTTTACATTTGTAAAATTGATATAATGGTATATACTAAAGAGAGTATATTTTACTGTATGTAAATAATATCTCAATAAACCTAAAAAAAGTAAAATTGGGAGGGAGACTCCTGATTCTTACTCTTACAAAAATATTGCGGGGTTCAATGTTACTTGAAGGCACAGAACTACCTTGATAAGATTTAAGGTCCTTACCTATGAAAGCTTTCAGAGAACAGAACCTACAACCTGGAATTTTGAGGCCAATATCCCAAGGTCCTTGTCAGATAAGCTTAAAATTAAGAGGTAGTTGATGGGGGTGGGGGAGGGCTTGGAGGAGTTGGGGAACCTTACAGGACACAGGCCAAATGTGTTTTTAGGCTCAGGAAAAAAAATGTTTATTTACATAACTTTAATAACTTTATGGGCCTGCAGAGGCACGATGATATTATCCTTTTTGTTTTTCCATACTGTTTCTCCCAACTCAGTTTGAGACACTGCCAGAAGTCTACTCTCAAAGGAGCTTACAGGAATATGGAAAATGTGAAAGGCATGGGGGTGAGTAGAATAAAAGAAGTTAATGAAAAGAGATGGTTCTTAATTGTACTTTGACTTCTCTCACAAGCACCATGTCTTACTGGAGAGCTGCTATAGGGACTCTGGCGTTTAATTTCCTGACATTTCTGAGAATCAAATCTAACGGGTGTGGTTTGATTAACATAGTTTAGTAAGGATGTTGGTTTTTGGTCTCCTCTGACATGTAAGAGAGGCCAATCTAATATGAAAGTCAAAGCAGGTCTTTTGTTAAAACAAATATTCTAAGCTGATCTTCCTGTCTAGGGAACAAATCCCAGTACAGATCACTACTTAGACTTCCTTCTGCTTTCTTTGGTCGGGTATCTGGGCTCGCCTTGGCTAGGGCCTGAGCTGGTCTAAGGGGAGGGATGACATTTTTTTTGGACTACTGTTTCCCTAGTACCTAACAGTGTCTGGCACAAAATATACATTGACTATATTTTCATAAATGAGTGAATGAATAAACAGAAGTATGGCCCAACGCTCCTCCCAATCAGTGTACGTGAGATTAATATTAGAGATGGGTGCAAAGGATGTGGTCATCTTCACCACATCCCTCATGTTTGGCTGTAAGTCTCTGGTGGACTCAGTGAGACACCTGCAGAAGGCAGGCGGCAGTTCTAAATGGTTTACTAGAACTCAGTCCACAATCAGCCCCCTGTGAATGTATGTCTCTAGTTTCTAACAATGACATGGTAACTACCACAAATTGTTTTGAATAACATGCTTATCCCTGCATGGAAGTGTCTACACAGTTCTTGAATCTCTCCGAGGGATAGAGGGACGGAGATCGTGGCTTTTGAAATGGCCAGACCTAAATTCCAATCCTTTTGTTCCTTCCCAACCCAATCCTCTCTGTTCCTTAGTCTGACTCACCTATAAAATGAACCTGATAAAATCTACAATGTGATTAAAAAGATAAGAGATAAAGGATTTAGAGTACTTAGAATCTAGCTAATTTAGAATTGAAACATGCCATATACATCTTAATCTTTCAAGCAGTTAGTTCAGGGTTTGGGCTCCAAATATACCCCTTGAGTGTAAAGAGTAAACCTAAGGGTAAAGTAAACTTAAAGGTCTCCCTTAATGCTCTGTACTCTGAAGCTGAGAATTGTCATGAACTGATAATTCTATTCGGGTATAGAAAAATATGTAATAACTCTGGCCAACATTCTTTGCTCCCTCTGTAGGCAACCAGCTTGTCACTGTAAGCCTAGGATCGTAAGTGGCCATATAATTATTGTATTTTTTTAAAAGCCTTTTCAGTGAAAGTAATCTCAAGGGTTTAAAACCTTAATGACTCTTGAGGTGTTTCTTTTGTCATAGTTTTTCTCTTTCTTGTCTTCAAAACATGTAACCAGGAGAAGAACGGATGAATTCTTAAATGTCCTTTCATTATGTGTTCATCATGCTTATTCTATCTATACCAGTCCCCAACCTTTTTTGGCACCAGGGACCAGTTTCATGGAAGACAATTTTTCCACGGATGTGGGAGGAGAGTGATGATTCAGGCAGTAATGCAAGCAATGGGGAGCGGCAGATGAAGCTTCGCTTGCTTGCCCGCTGCTCACCTCCTGCTGTGAAGCCCGGTTCCTAACAGGCCACAGACGGGTACCAGTCTGTAGCCCAAGGGTTGGAGACCTCTGATCTACACAACGTATGTATGGGTGACATTTTAATACATATTTTTTCAAAAGCAGCTAAACATAAATAATACTTAATCTGATTTTTTCTTTACTTTTTTGGGATAAGAATCAACTTCTCTAATAAAACTTTGTAATTTGTTTATAATTTAAGAGTAATCCCATACTTTTTGTACTTTTTTTTGATAACATATGATGGAGATAGCAGATAGTATGAAAGATGATGGAAAATGATTTCTGCCATCCCTTGAACAATTTCCTGTTAGTCTGAGTCAATGAAGTGTATTCCAGCATGTCTTGAGTTGATAGTCACATCTGTTTTCAAGTCAATTAATTTAAATCCAGGTCAGCCTCACAATATATAGATGACGATCTAGACAAATTGTCCAACAGAACTTTTTGTGATGATGGAAAGATTCTATATCTGTGCTCTCCAATATGGTACCCCCCAGCCACACATGACTACAGACCACTTGAAATGTGGCTAGTGTAGCTGAGAAACTGATTTTTTAAAATTTCAATTAATTAAAATTTAAACAGTCATGAGTGGCTACTTGTTTCGTATTAGACAGCACAATACTAGATTAACCTTTATTTCAATATTTATTTCAGTCTCATATGAAACCAAATGAGCATCCCAAGAGATGTCTTCCACTGAGCTTTACTATTCACTCAAGTACAGAAAACTGGAGAAGGGATAACAATTAAGATAACAGGGCAGGGATTTCCCTGGCAGTCCAGTGGTTAAGACCCTGCACTTCCACTGCAGGGGGATGGGTTCGATCTCTGGTTGGGGAACTAAGATCCCGCATACTGTGTGGCCAAAAAAAAAAAAAAGATAACAATGCAATTCCTTTGATAAACATACATGGAATGAACATTTATTCTTTACCCACTTTGTGTCTGGTACTGTGCAAAAAACTACGGAAACAAACATTAATACAAGGCATAAGCCCTGCCTAAGAACCATACAGACAAGTGAAGAAACAGGCAAATAAACAACTATAATGCAGAGTAATAAGTACTGTAGCAAAACCACATGCTCATGACTATGGGAATGTAGAAATGAAATTAGAAATTAACTTTGCCTAAAATTGGTATAAAAGAGTATTAGGTGGGAAAAGCTTACAAGAAGAACATTTAGGACAGCATAAAATGCCTATGTTTTAATCCATAGCTGGCTATATCATGCTCTAAATTTTTCAGTGAGCTTTGGCCATTCAACAACTACATGTACACTTTGTGAATGAAGGAAGTTAGTACGATTTGGGGTAAAATTTTTCAATTTAGGTTTATGTATTAGTGTTACTTGTACCCACCAGTAAGAAAATGTTTTTGTTTTTGTTTTTTTTTTGCGGTACACGGGCCTCTCACTGTTGTGGCCTCTCCCATTGCGGAGCACAGGCTCCGGACGCGAAGGCTCAGCGGCCATGGCTCACGGGCCTAGCCACTCCGTGGCATGTGGGACCTTCCCGGACTGGGGCACGAACCCGTGTCCCCTGCATCGGCAGGCGGACTCTCAACCACTGCGCCACCAGGGAAGCCCAGAAAATGTTTTATCATAGAAAACAAATTTACAGTTACCAAAGGGAAAAGGGGGAGGGGGAGGGATAAATTAGGAGTTTGGGATTAACATACACAAATGACTCTACATAAAATAAATAAACAACAAGGTCCTACTGTACAGCACAGGGAACGATGTTCAATATCCTGTAATAAACCATAATAGAAAAGAATGTAAAAAAGAAAGTATATATATGTATAACTGAATCACTTTGCTGTACAGCAGAAATTAACACAACATTGTAAACCAACTGTCAATAAAAAAAAGAAAATGTCTTAACAAATACACAAGGAATATTTTTAAACAATTGGGGAAGATAAGCATTTAAATACACACAATTTTAACAAACTGAAGAAATCTGCAACCATGCAAATACATGTATATATATTTTACATATTGAGGTACACTATACATACCATAAACTCCTACCATTGCCAGGCTACAATGCAATGTTTCTTAGTAAATGTATAGAATTGAGAAGCCATTACCATACCCACATTTAGAACTTTTCAATGAGCACAAACATTTCCCTTGAACCTCTGTATAGCCCATCCCTACCCCCACTACCCCAAACTAGACAATCACTAATCTGGCCTCTATAAATTTGGAGCATTTGGTCTCTTTTGGGAGCATTTTATATAATGGAACTTTAGGACTGTTTAGGAACTATACCTTCCTACCTTACTAATAACTCTGCTTTAGTTGATTCAGAAAAATTTGAAATCACTAACATCCTTATGAGGCCATGGGAGAAATGCAGTGACTTGAGGAAAGAATCTTGAATTGGGCTCAGAGTTGCTGCATCTTGCCCTTCCTGCTTGGGGAAGGGCAGTAAACTCAACTTTAAAGCTTGTCTTTTATAACTGTGAGTGATGACTAATTGCAGCAGATAGAAGGCTCCTATTTGGTGCCTGCTACCCTGAGTCTCAAACAAATGCCTATGTATTTGAGATGCAGTCCTCCTCTTCTCTGTTGGAAGACTTAGCAATCGCATGATGCTGGATTAGTAAATTGAACCAGGAGAAAAAGGTGGGAAACAGTAGTTTCCCAGAGATTGTGCAGTTTCCTCAGAAGGTACTTACTTTATGCTAGAGAGCACTTTCTTTGAGAGTCTTTTTAAAAGCATTGATTACTCACACTCCCATACACGCACACACAGACATAAAAGTCAACTGCCACTTATGTAAGAATAGGGGCTTGAAGTTCACTTGGGATTACTTTTTCTTCTTTTCTTCCCTTCACTGCTAAATAAAAGCATGTGAGATATGTCATACAAGTGTGTCCTACTGTGAGTTTCTTTGCATTTAAAAAAAAAATCTTTCTGGGAATGAGGAGAAAGTCATGATTAGTGATTTGTGATTTACCTCCATTCTGATTAACGTGGATTTAAGCTGCAATTTCTGCCATTATGAATTAGATGTCACAGTTCATTAGACTAGAGCCAATTCAGTCCATTCCAAGTTTATATTCATCTTTCCGATATTAAATCCTTTCCTCAGGATTTATTAACTTGGCATCAAGATGCCCCAAGTGTATCTTTTTTCAATTAAAGAAGAAAATATTAGAGCATAACTTTTTCAGTTACATTAATGTTTAAGAGACAGGTGTGAGCTAGAGAAGCAAAATGATCTCTTAGTCTAATTCTAATGATTTTAGAAATAAGTTGAAATATAAGATGTTAATATATAAATATAAATGTAAGATGTTAAGATGTTATATAAAAATATAATTTGCAGACATAAGCCAGCTTTTGCTTGGGCCTATGAATGTAGGACATGGAGACTAATTTTCTGCCCCCTCCAAACAGTTGCTAATTTTATGGGGCTCTCACATATACCCAAACTAAAATGTAAATATAAGACCTAAAAATCATTTTAAAATATTTGATAATATGATTAGATGATTACTTAAAATTGCATATTTTTCCATGTACTTTAAAAATTTAATGGATAGGAAGAAAACTTTCAACATTTTAATATGGCTGGCTCACATGAGGTGCTTAATGTAGGTTAGTTGAATAAATTAGAAATTGTTAAGGATATACCAAAATTCAGACCTATAATTTGAAGCTATTTCTTAAAATTATGTAAAGTAATTATTCTTCACATATTACAATTTATTATACTAAATTATCACAATAGATAATACATTACTAACTTAAAATGTGTCTTTCAGACAAAATAGGAATTTGGGTGAATATATAGGAATGTAAAATATTTAATGACCTGGAATAAAAAATAAAAATGAAATCATCTGATTTGGAGACATAATTAGTATATCCATAGAGATATTATTTAGGAAGAACTGATAATTGACTGATTCCTATAACTGTGCTCTTCTCTTAAAGAAAACTCCTCCAAAGAGTTTTTCTATATTTACTTTCTTCAACATTTCATCTCATTTTCTCTCTTAAACTCTTTTCAACCAGACTTTCACCTCAAACACTTTTATCTAGCTCACCAAAGCCCTCACTCCTGGTAAATACAATAGGCAATTCTCAATCCCCATCTTATTCGTATGGTATTTCTTAAAATTGATCACTCCCTTGTACCTGAAACACTTTATTCAGTTGGTTTCTGGACCAACATTCTTCTCTTTCTTCTAATTTTGTGGTGGTTTCTTTCACATGAACTTCATGCTGGTTTGTCCATCTATTTCTGATTCTTCCATACCTGAGCTATACATTGTGGTCTACCTGATGGCTTCATTCTAAAACCCACCTCTGCCATATTTTATATCATTATCCAGGTAACTTATCAAGTTCCATTGACTCAAATGTAATCCACGTTAATGTTGTATATCATTATGGGTTGAATTTTATCCCTCTCAAGTTTATATTTTGAAATATATCATTTCAGGTCAAATTTATATTTGTTTCCTAGGGCTGCCATATACTGGCTGGCTTAGACCACAGAAAAATCTTTTCTTACAATTCTGGAGGCCAGAATGTGACTTTATCTGGAAATAATTTTTGCACCCCCCCACCCCCCGCCCCAAATCAGTTGTTAATGTTATGGAGATACATATTGTGTTTTTGTTTTTGTTTTGTGGTACGCGGGCCTCTCACTGTTGTGGCCTCTCCCGTTGCGGAGCACAGGCTCCGGACGCGCGGGCTCAGCGGCCGTGGCTCATGGGCCTAGCTGCTCCGCGGCATGTGGGATCTTCCCGGACCGGGGCATGAACCCGTGTCCTCTGCATCAGCAGGCGGACTCTCAACCGCTGCACCACCAGGGAAGCCCGAGATACATATTGTTTTTAAATGTGTTGCTTTAACTTTGTAGGGTCATTACAGGTATACTTAAGTTACAGTGGGATCATACTGGGGTAGGCTGAACCCTTAATCCAAATACTGGTGTCCTTATAAAAAGAGAAAATTTAGGCACAAACATGAACACAGGGAGAAAACCAGGTGAAGGTGAAAGCAAAGATTCGGGGGTTCTTTCTATAAGTCAAGGGAGGCCAAAGATTTCCAGCAAACCACCAGAAGCTAGGGGGAGGCATGAAACAGATTCTTTCCCACAACCCTCAGAAGGAACCAATCCTGTCCAAACTTTGATTTTGGACTTCTGTCTTCCAAAACTAGGAGACAATATATTTCTGTTGTTTAAGCCACCCAGCTGTAGTACAGATGACCCTTGAACAACGCAGGTGTTAGGGGTGCCCACCCTCTCAGTAGAAAATTCACATGCTGCTATCTCTGCCTCAAAAATATAGGAATTGATAAATGACTCACCCAAGGGGTGGAAGCTAAAACAGTTTGAATAGAATCAGGAATCAAACCCCAGTTGTTTTGATTTCACATATCATATTGTGATCTCTTAAGTGAACACAAACTTTTCCCTACACTTAATTTAAATGAAAATATGGGTATTTTATCGAAAAAAATTTGTGTATAAGTAGACTCATGCAGTTCAAACCTGTGTTGCTCAAGGGTCAACTGTCCTGCATCATGGCTGCCCTAGAAAACTAATATAGGTATTTGATCTGAAATGATATACTAAGATTTCATATCTCCAGCTCCATTATTCCCCTGAAATGTATATGCAGTTATCTTCTTAGGTTTCTCATTGGCATCTTAAACTGATCTCTTGATTCCTCCATCCCTACCCCAATCTTGACCCTCCCCAGTCATTCACACCTTAGACAATGATACTCAACTGTTATGGTAAAAAACCTTGGAGTCATGCTTTCCGTCAGTACTCACAGGCAAAGACGTTAGAAGCCTTGCTGGCCGGAACTTCAAAAGACCTGCTCACCTCAACTGTTTCTCACTGTTGCACCGCTGCCATCACCTCAGTGCCACTCAGCACCATCCTCATCCACATGCCATTTCGTCCACCTGGATTACCAAAGCAAAAAGCAAGTAAAACACTCTCTTAAATGTCATACTTGTTTCCACTGTTTACCCCCTATGATTAATTTCCCGCACAGCAATTGGAGTTATCTTTTAAAAATTTAAATAAGATTTTTTTTTTCTTTCTCTGTACAAAACCCAGCAATGGTTTCCCCTTAAACTCTATGGCACAGATTACTATACACTAAAGCAGTAGTTCTCAACTTGGGGGGGTGGGGCAATTTTGATCCCCCCACCTCCCTCCTAGGGGTATTTCATGTCTGGAAACATCTTTGGTTGTCACAAATTGAGGATGGGGTGCTAAGGGCATCTAGTGTGTAGGGGCCAGGGATGTAGCTAAACATCCTACAATGCACAGGACAGCCCAAAATGTCCATTGTGTTGAAATTGGGAAATTCTGAGCTACAGAATCTGACCCTTCTCCTACTCACAGCCTATCACTCTGTCCATGGTCACCCACATTAGCCATGTTTCATTCACTGAATACTCACATTTTCAGACACACCAAACATATTGCTGCCATAGTGTTTTGCACCCACTGTTTCTTCTACGAGGCTCTTGTCCTAGATTTCACACAGCTCATCCTCTCACTTCATTCTGTTTTCAGTTAAACGTCACCTCTCCAGAAAGGCCTTCTGTGATGCCCCGTCTAAAGCAGCACCTCCCCAATAGTCTATTAATTACCCTCCTTTAGTTTTATGCCTATTATTACCTGATATTTTCTTTTTGAGTGTTTAATTAATTTATCTCCACTATCACCACCGCTACTACCCCAGCTAAAATGTAAGTTCCATAATTAATAGCAAGAATTTTTAAATTTTGCTTATCACTCTACCCTTAGCACATAGAACACAGAAAAACAGAACAAAAAGCAAACAACAACAACTTTTGTGAAATAAATGAATTTGTTGGTCTGGCTAATATTCCATGGCTAGAATTCAATAGGGAACCGGTGTTTGGAATAGGAGAGCCTTATTGTCAATATGTAAACCCCCGCAGAAGTCGGACAGGAGAACCAGAGCTTTGTGTGCAACTGACAAGACCTCCCACCCTCCTTTTCCCTAAAAACACACAGCCTCAGACAACTATACACCAAGAGGCCATTCGAACTAATCTCAGCACAGTCACTCCAAGAAGCCACAGTCTTTCAGAACGTCTCTCATCACTGTACATTCAAAAACTATATTCAACCTATGTTGAAAATCTCGGTTTGTTACAGCAGGCGGGTAGCACCTTGCCTCCCCGGGAGCAGGTCCAACCCTTCTGCAGACCTCATCCTCCAAAGCTTCTGATGCTCTTCCACTGCACCTTCTGGACCTCATGGCCAGTGACTAGCAAAATGAAACCTGTCCTATCCTCTTTTCTGAAATCCATTCACTTTCTCCAGTACTTTGCTTGTCCAGAGTACTTTCTCACCGTGAATATTTTCTTTTTGCAACACCCCTCTTACCTCAGACCTGGAGGGGACTGGATGTCCTCCTTCATCCATTTTGCCTCTTATCCTGCCTTCCTCCTCCCAATAAATCCAGCTTTGAATTTTATGTCATCTAATTATATTACACACTGTGCCATCTTGTTGCAATGGTCTTCCAGGCTTTAGGGAATTTCCTCTCCTTTAAAGAACTTAGCTCCTAGTGCACTGTCACTCTCTTGAAAATTATTCCTTTCATAATTCTTTTTTTGTTGAGGTATACTTGCTGTACAATATTATATAAATTACAGGCATGCAATATAGTGATTCACAATTTTTAAAGGTTATACTCCATTTATAGTTATTATAAAATACTGGTCATATTCCCTGTGTTGTACAATATATCCTTGTAGCTTATTTTATACATAGTAGTTAGTAGTTCTCACTCTCCTATCCTTACCTTGCCCCTTTCCTCTCCCCACTGGTAACCACTAGCTTGTTCTCTGTATCTGTGAGTCTGCTTCTTTTTTGTTATATTCATTAGTTTGTCTTATTTTTTAGATTCCATATAAGTGATATCATACAGTATTTGTCTTTCTCTAACTTATTTCACTTAGCATAATGCCCTCCAAGTCAATCCATGATGTTGCAAGAGGCAAAATTTCATTCTTTTTATGGCTGAGTGATATTCCATTGTGTGTATATGTATGTATATATGTATATGTGTGTGTGTGTGTGTGTGTATACCACATCTTTATCCATTCATCTGTTCATGGATAGTTAGGCTGCTTCCATATCTCAGATATTGTAAATAACCTTTCATAATTTTTTATACTTTCTTAACGTAGATTTTCCTTTCAATAAGCAAGTCCTTTAGCTCCTTACCTTACTTTCCCTCAATATAATATCATTCTCTATCCCAGCTAGGGCACTCACTGCTGAGGTCTCATGTAAACCCTATAATTGTGAAAATATGCAATTTTTTTGTAACCTCAATTTCAAGCATTCTACTCTCTGAACATCTATTTTTGTCTTCACTCCAACTAAATACTTCCGGCAATTGGCAAACAAACTTGGAGTTCATCTTGATTTTTTTTTAACAATACCTTATAGTTACAGTCAGGATCCAACCACTATTCACCACCTTCTATTATAATCCACTGCTCACTTTTTAAATAGTTTTTATAAATATCACTGAAAATAAAATCATCATTTAATATGAATGGGTAATCCAATTTTTAATATTAATGAGGGGAAAATACTTCCCATGCCATTCTTTTAACAAGAAATAATGGATATGTCCTTCTGTATGATGCATATATAAAAGATATAGGAATAGGAACACATAAGGTGAATCTATGGAGTAGGTCCATGAGTCCATAATGAAATAAATCTTGTTGGATAAACAGAGTATGCTGAGGTCAGTGCCAGAAGCTAAAAGGAGAAATATTTGTTGTGTTCAGAATTTGGGTTAGCTTTGAATGTAAGGGAAAGTGATAGGACTCATTTCTAAAGCAGGGGATCATTTATGAAGTTTACTTTTATTGTGTAACAGCACCTGACAGAGGTGTTATCAGAGTTTGTTCATTTTATCTTAGTGTACTGAAAAACATTTCTTTATGGTTAATTTAACAGAAACCTGCTGACAGTCACAATCCTACATAAAAAGTTTTTCATTAACTAATGGATATAAATGACCACATGATACAAATAATCTTCTGAGAGTTTTGCTGGGCGACAACTAGTTATTTGCAAAAAATAAAAATAAATAAAAATGCACATTATTGATTTCTCCTGGTCAATAGAGTAAAACAAATGGTGACCTTTTCTTCATTTAACTGCTGAAAATTATTGGTTGTACACTAAAAGAAACTGACTGGGAGTGTGGCTCTATATTAATCTTACTTATAGTCTCTATTTTAGAGTTTCAAAGCAATCATTAAAGGGTCAAAATATTTGAAATTCACTGGTAATTTTAAAATCAGATGAGATGCTTGGTATACTTTTCATTGTGTCTATAAATTAATACTGGTGATTAATCTACATCTTTGGTCTTCTTTGTGTTGATGAAACATATCACAATGATGAGGTATTAAAATGTAAGAATCTAATTAATACAATGACTTTACCTTCTGTGTCTATGTAATCACTTTTTCTAATTATTTTTAAATGCACAGCTAAACAAATTAGAAACAGAATCCCAGAAACCCCTTTCATACTTCTTCCCAATTACTTAATGTTCCCTGCCATTTAAAGATAACCACCATGTGAATCACTTCTTAAATCTTCTTTACAGTCTTAACCATGTCAACTTTCAGGCCAAAATACTATACTCTAGTTTTGCATGTTTAAAACTTCTTCACAGAAATTGAATTACACAGAATGTAATCTATAATACGGCTTGATATTACGTTTATGGAAATCATTGTTCTGTTCATTTTAATCACTGTGTACTATTCTAGTATATGATTATAACATAATTTAATTGTCTTTTTTACTGATGATACACATTTGGATTTGTGGCAACCAAGAGTGGCTGGATTATGACAAGGTGACAAAATTCCCAAAATCTCAATGGTCTAAATCAACAAAGGATTATTTCTCATTCATGCTTCATGTCCACTACAGATTGACTGGTGACTCACAACCTGAGTTGTCATCCTTATTCCAACATACAGTCTAACAGAGCAGCTACTATCTAGACTGCTGCCTAATGCAGTGGTGGAGAGTTGTGGGGTGGAAATTGGCAAAGCTCACACTAGCTCTTAAAGCTTCTGCATGGAGATGACACAGTCACTTCTAATGTCATTTCATTGACCAAAAAATGTTACATAGCCTTGTGTAACTTCCAAGGGAAAGGAAAATGAAATCTTCCAGAGAAGAGTTGAATTGGATATTGGAGAAGAGTAATACAGTCTATGAGATGCTGTCCTTGACTTCTGCAAATACTTGTTTTATTCAACCTCACGTAATCAGAACACACTAACACTCACCTTAATGGAGATAATCCAAAGGTTCCAAACAGTCCCTACTTTGAACTCAAAGGTCAGGATCTCTATATAATGTCAGCTAATTCCTATGTCAGGTCTGGATGTGGTTCTGCTTGACACAGAGAACTAAAAAGAAGTGTGCCCATTGAATAGCAGCAAAATTCACTTTTTTTTTCAAGTGCACATGGAAAATACTCCAGGATAGATCATATGATAGGTCACAAAATAAGTCGTAACATATTTAAGAAGACAAATCATATCAAGTATTTCTTCCAACCACCATGGTATAAACTAGAAATGAATAACAGGAGGAAAACTGGAAAATTCACAAATATGTGGAAATTAAACAACACACTCCTGAACAACCAATGGGTCAAAGAAGAAATCAAAGGGAAATTAAAAAAAGGTCTTGAAACAAATGAAAATGAAAACACAACATACAGAAACCTACGGGCTGCAGCAAGAGCAGTTCTAAGAGGGATGTGGACAGCAAAAAATGCCTTCATTATAAAAAGAAAGGTCTCAAACAAACAACCTAACTTTGCACCTCAGACAACTAGAAGAAGAACAAACTAAGCCCTAAGTTAGTATATGGAGGAAAATAACAAAGATCAGAACAGAAATAAACAAAATGGAGACCAGAAAACAATAGAAAAGATTAAAAAAAAAAAAACCTAAGAGCCTTTTTTTTGCAAAGAAATGAAGTTGACAAACATTTAGCTATATTGAGAGAAAAAAAGATACAAATAAATAAAATGAAAAATGAAAATGAGATATTATACCTGGTATCACAGAAATACAAAGGATCATAAGAGATTACTATGAACAACCTAATGCCAGTAAATGGGAAAAACTAGAATAGAGGAATTCCTAGAAACATAATAAACCTAGCAAGACTGACACATGAAGAAACAGAAAATCTGAACAGATAAATAATGAAAAAGGAGACTGAATCATTAAAAAAAAAAAAATCTCCCAAGAAACAAAAGTCCAGGACCAGAGGGTTTCCCTGGCGAATTCTACCAAACATTTAAAGAAAGATTAATGCCAACCCTTCCCAAACTAGACACCTGGTTTACAGCATACAAACACACACACAAATCAATGGAGGGAACACCCTCAAGCTTATTTTATGAGGTCAGTAGATAAAAACACTACTAGAGAATAAAATTACAGAGCAATATCTTTGATGAATGTAGATGCAAAAATTGTCAACAAAATCTTAGCAATCTGAATTCAACAGTACATTAAAAGAGTAATACACCATATCAAGTGGGATTTAACCCTGGGATGCAAGGATAGCTCAATATACAAGTCAATGAGTGTGATAAACCATATTAATAGAAAAGAAAAAAAATCATATGATTATCTCAGTACGTGCAGAGGTATTGTTAAATAAGACTCATTTAACAAAATACAACATCCTTTGAGAGGAGAAGAAAGAAGAAAGAGGGAGAAGGAAGGAGAGGGGAAGGAGGGGAGGGGAAGGGAGGCAGAGGAGAAGGAGGAGGAAGAAGAGGAGGACTAACTCCACTTACCACCACCCTGTTCCTCACATTCTGACCTTATACTTCTGAAGTCCTATATTTTAAATACCAAAAGAAATTAGTAGTATTTTCATTCACATTAAGATATATGCACATATTTACCATTTTTGTTGCTCTCTGTTCTTTCCTGCATTCCCTGAAATGCCACGTAGGTCCATTTATTCTATACTTAAAAACTCTTTTGCACTACCTTTATTGCATGTCTGTTGGCTATGAGTTCTCTAATTTTTTGTCTTAAAATGTCTATTTCACCTTCATTCACAGAAATTAGTACTGAGAATTGTATTTTGTAAGTAATTTGTTTCATGTTTATTATTATGCCTTTCATTACCTCTGCAGAAACGTCAACTGTTAACACAAATTGTTACTCATTTCAAAGTAATACATCTTTTTCTGGCTGCTTTTAAGGTATTTTCCTTGTCTTTAGCTTTGGGAAATTTTACAATGATATGCTTAGTTGAAAAGTTTGATCTTCCTCTTCCCCTTCTCTCTCCGTCCTTCTATCCTTCCTTCCTTCCTTCCTTCCTTTTGTAAACTTCCTGATGATTACAGGAGATCTTAAATTCATAACATAGTGTCTTTTATCAGTTTTGGAAAGTTATAGTCTTTATCTTGGTAAATATTATTTTTATCCCATTTTTTCCTCATCTTTTTCTAGTTATTTTTAAAGTTTTTACTTTTCCTCTGAAAAAATTTGTCATGCCTTTTATCCTTTTGACCATTATAAGGATAACAATTTTAAGTCTAAGACTATAATTTCATTATCTAGAACACAGAAAGATCTATTTCTATTTTGTATTTTTTTTTGCTATTTTTTTGTTCATGTTGTTTTCTTGGATGCCTGGTTACATTATTTAAAAAAGTGTCACATATTATAGAACTGTACTTAGCAATAACTTGAAAACTAGGATGGTTTTTATCCTACCCCAGAGAGTAAATAAATTGGAAACCTTCAGGTAGTTGGGAGCTAAAGAAATATAGGTAACTTCCATTGTAGCTTAGAGAATGTATGATTCACAGCAAAGCTAAACCTACTCCAATGTGTTACATTTTAAAATGTAAATTGTAATCAGTGATGCAGGTTCTTAAACCCTCCTGAGAGAGTTAGTGGTAGAGACTATCTGATAGTTCACCCTCATCCCCAACAGAAGTAGGATTAGTGACTACACATCCTAGTTCTTCACTCTGGTTCTAGTTTCTGTTGCTTTTAAAAACATGGTTCTTTAAACAAAACATAACAAAGCAAAAAAAATTCACTGTGGGAGTCCAGCAGGGATGCCTCTACAAGATTGCATCCTCCCTGCCAGAAAGATATTTGCTGTTTCATTGGTTCCATGTGAGGTTCATTTAACACTGTGTAGCAAATCTCTTTATATCCAGAAAAAAGACACGCACAGCCTTAGGCATGTTCTTTCAGTAGAAAGATTTATAATAGTTTAGGATTTGCAAGTTAATGGAGTAAAACTTCTCCCACAATACACTCAACTGAGAACCAAGTCTACAACAAAATGGTTTTCTTAAGGGGTTCTTCATATGTTAACAAGCTTCATTACTTCTAAAATTTGATTTAGGAAACTCAGAGAAGAAAACAAAAGACCACAAGCTACACTTAGGACTCCACTACTCAGAAAAATAAGGAGCAATGTCTGACTGAGGAATGTCCTTGTGACCAAACACCAATTCATTCATGAGTGTCTATTTCAGAGAATTATAAGCACTTCAGGACCCAGGAGAGCAACAGTCATTTCTGTTTTGTCCCTTCAGTGTCTTCAGCAGCTGGCACATAGCAGATTCTCAACAAATTTCAGTGACTGGCAGAAATGCCTTATTACTATCTTCTATCCATCAAGCAGAAGAGTAGCCTTCCCAACTCAGGCAGAAGGGTGTCCATCTGATTTTTAAAGGCCTCCAGGAAAGGCATGTCATCGCCACCCTCAGAACGCTTTTTCATATCTCCCGGAGTCCAACTGGGCCCCTGAATGCAGTCTGTTCACCAGCTGCTACTGCTTCCCACTGATCTGGCCAGAAATACACTGGCTGTTTTCCATTTCAGCAAGCTCACTCCTTAATCATTTCTACAACAGCAAAGGAGATGTTAGAAATATCCTAAGCTCTGTTGCAATATTTAAATGTATCTAATCCGGAAGCATTGAAAAGGTTAAAAAACCAAACTATCCATAAAATGACCCTTAAATAAATTTCACCTGATGTATTTGGACAAATCTTTTCACAATGAATATAAGGAGATGAAAACAAGATTCTCATTTAATTTCTACCAGGACATCAGGTTTCACACTAGGATGAGCTTATTTCTGGCTTCAGATTTACTTACCATGATTATGTTCCTCAACATTTTCTTTATTCTATTAAGGCAAAAGAAGTTTGTGGCTTGCATTTTAGGATTGAATATATTTATTATTTTAAGTTGATCTAGGTTCCTAAAACTATGGTTTTGCTGTGGAAAATATGAGATCCTCTGTCTATGAAATTCTGAAAGACAACTCCAGGGATTTTCAGATAAATGAATAATGCATATCACATCTCAAAGGGAAGAGGAGTGTTAAAACTCTGGGTTACAGATTTTCACGTTTGTGAAATTTTCGTTTTTACTGCTAATGTAACTTCTTTTTTTTTAACCCAAAAGGTGGTGAGAGATGAGAAAGTTTTACTGAGGAACAAAATGATTCATTTTAACAACATCTTTTTCAGCTTATTTTCCTTTTATTACTATATAGGCTCTATGAGCATAGGGTCTTTATTTTGTTCATTGATGTATCTAAAACTCCTAGGACAATGCTGGGCACAAAGGCAGCACTTAATATATATAGAATTCTGATTGTGTTTGTCCATTTATTTCTCAAAAAAAGTGGTTAATTGATACAGAAGATGGTAACCAGCCTCAGGAAGCTAGGTTATTTCCCTAAAATAAGGATCTGAGGCATATATCTAAATTTAGTTCCATATAGATCACAAACCTTAAAATGTTCTTAAACGTCATTCTACCAGTAGCATAAGGACTTTTTGCATGTGGGGATACTGCTAAGCCCCATGGAGCATTGTGCTTTCAAAGGCAATGGGCCTTTGAATTGGTGGTTCATCCATCAATGAATGCCCTCTTGTCTTAGATAATAAACTCCTGATGGGAAAATATTATGTCTTTATAACTGGTACGTTGAGTGCATAACCTGTGGAATATGATGAACAAAATTTTATTACCTACTTCTCCCACTACTCCTTTTACATGGACTGTGGCAACAACTTCTTTTGTCTTGGAATGCAAAAGTGGCCAAAATCCTTAGTTTTTCTGTTTACCGTTAAATAGATATCATATGGTAATTTTGTGTCACAAAGTATAACTTGATCTACTAAGTAGAATAAGATCAATCAAGGCATTAACAAACACTTCAATCTGCATTCAAAGTTAAGACTTCTTCCTCTCCTTTCCTAGTACCACCTTTTGATCCGGACAAGAGAGACCCCTGCCCTGTATCCCATGCTTTACTTTTCACAAAAAATACTAACTAAAACATTTATTAAAGAAAATATGAGTGCCTCTGTCACTTGGAGTCTGGCACTCAGGGCTGGCAAAGCAGGATCCATAACCCTAAACACCCACTCTTCTGATTAATATCATCCAGGCCACAGTGAAACTCTTAAATCTCTTGTCCCACGTTCTTCAAACAAAAGAACACTGTCTCTAAACGCAGAGAAGATTTAAGGGCTGTGCCATTGCTGATGTCAAAGACAGACAGTGCGTGGGACTGCTGGAATATTTAAGCAGTAGAAATGCTTGAATAAATAAACTAATCATATAGATTAGGATCATCCTGCTAAAAGCATTTCACCGACAAGGGCTCCCCTACTAGCAAATACTACTAGTATTAGTTTTTATTAGTTATTATTAGATAATAACAAGTCTGTTATTATCATGTTTACTGGAGATTTTATTTGGGTGACCTGCCTTCTCTACCTCTCAGCTCACCCCAGCTCTGAAAATGGGAGAGAAATAAATTGGTTAACCACCTAACCCTTTCCTTAGCAGTAAGAGAAAAAAAATCAATTTGTCAAATCCTTCTCAAGAAATGATTAGCACGACAGAGTTTTATATAATGAGGTCTTACTTTCTCGTAGTGCTAAATTGATGGTTCTGGAAGTATTCATGAATTAAAGTGGCACTTGCAATGGTTAGTTATATATGGTGACTGAGAAATATTCTGCAATTATAAATAGTTCAGAATAATATAAAATAGAAAGATGGACATATATAGATACATTATCTTTCACAATATTATACATACCTAGATATTACTTTGAGAGAAAACTGATAATTTATATGCTATATTACATTATTTAAAATATTTTAATAATGTTTTATTACATTAAATTATATCATAATAATTTATTACATTAGATCTATCTCAATACTTGACCTTGACATGTATTATAATTTCATTCTTATATAAATATTGCTTTAATAACTTTATTGCCTTAAGTTGCTACAATCAGCCAAGTCAAGTTGCCCTGAATGGAAGTAATAATTTGAAAACAAAATCTATCTACAATAGCTCAAGACAGGTTGTCTAACTTGGCATTATTATCAATAGATAACTTGGTGTGAAAAATATTAAATATGATAAAATAGTGATTTTACTGAAATAAATGCAATAAAAATACATTATATGGAAAAATGTATACTTTGTAGATCATTATTTTTTAATTACTCATCCTAACATTGCCAGCCTAGCATCTGAACACCCAGGCACAACACTGGCAGTTAATTATATGGTCTTTGATACTTGCCAACTCCCAGGAAAATAAAATCATGAATTTAAAACAAATTTGTTTTATACTGTCATTATAAGGGGTTTGTCAATGTAAGACAAGAGAACATATTTTGCCTCACAGTTGACTTGGTATAGAACTTTGAATACTTTGACCTGGAGCATATGGGCCTGCATCTGTACTCTTGCCTTGGTTCCACAAACGTTTGTTGGGGGTGTCCTCCCTCTCCAGGCGAAGGTGGTACTTGGTGGCTGCCTACCTTTGAGAAGGGGCATCTTGGGCTTTGGCTCCTTTTCTGAGACAGCCTCCTCCCCAGTGAGAGAACTGCTCTATCAGCCTTTGTTTGGGGTTCAGGCAGGAAGAGAATGAGAGAAGGTGCTTTTTACTTGACCTAGAGGCTTCCTGTTCTCAGGACCTGACATATTTTTCTCTCCTGGGGCGCTCTGACCTCTGATTCTCACACAGGAGCCAGACGGGCTAGTCTGCACTCATGTTCTCCAGAGATTCCTCCACACAGGGTCCTGCTGTTGAAATCCCTTTACTTTACATACGGTTCTTTAAGTGGCCTCTGTCTACACTGTGGTCTATTCTTTGCTCTGACTTATTCCGGAACGCAAGCTGATTCAAGGCAGCAGAACTTGCTGATGTTGTCATCACAACACCTATTTCTTGCCCTCACACCGCAGGGAATGGTGGCTCTGAGCAAGAGATCTTGCTGAAGCCTATTCTTTCCCAGTTAGGGAGCTCAGCTCATTCCTTCCCTGTGAGAGGAAAAGGAATACTGCATGTAAGGCTGCTTTCTCTTAAAAAAAAAAGTCTGCACAAGCACTATTCAAAACAGCCAAGACACTGAAGCAACTTAAATGTCCATCAACAGATGAATGGATAAAAATGATGTGATATATATATATATATATATATATATATATATATATACACATACATACTCAATGGAATATTACTCAGCCATAAAAAAGAATGAAATAATGTCATTTGCTGCAACATGGCTGGACCTAAAGATTATCATACTAAGTCAAGTCAGACAGAGGAAGACAAATATCATATGATATCACTTATTTGTGGAATCTAAAATATGATACAAATGAACTTATTTACAAAACAGAAACAAACTCACAGACATAGAAAACAAACTTATGGTTACCAGGAGGAAAAGGAGGGGAGGGATAAATTAGGAGTTTGGGATTAACAGATACACACTACTATATATAAAATAGATAAACAACAAGGTCCTACTGTATAGCCCAGGGAACTGTATTCAATATCTTGTAATAATCTATTACAGAAAAGAATATGAAAAAATATATATAGATATAAACAATCACTTTGCTGTACACCAGAATCTAACACAACATTGTAAATCAGCTATACTTCAATGAAAACTTTCCACAAATTTTCCCACCTTTCCACACTCCACATCATCCCTTCTACATCTTCCATCTGGCTGAAGGGTCTATGCTACACTTGTTCTGGTAGCTGATATTTATCATATTAATGATAACATATTATTGAGACACAACTGGATTTTAAAATCCTTGTACATCTGTTAAAGTGAATTGTTATATTCACTTGCTACCTTCTTTATTATTCTAATGCTAATGTAAAATATATAGAATTGGGCTTCCCTGGTGGCGCAGTGGTTGAGAGTCCACCTGCCAATGCAGGGGACATGGGTTCGTGCCCTGGTCCGGGAAGATCCCACATGCCGCAGTGCGGCTGGGCCCGTGAGCCATGGCCACTGAGCCTGCGCGTCCAGAGCCTGTGCTCCGCAACGGGAGAGGCCACAACAGTGAGAGGCTCGCGTACTGAAAAAAAAAAATATATATATATATATATATATATATATATATATATGTGTATATATATATATATATATAGAGAGAGAGAGAGAGAGAGAGAGAGAATCATAAAATAATAATGACAGAAAAATCCTTTGA
>RJWK010010304.1:0-43910 GCA_004363435.1 Platanista minor | reverse complement strand
TTTTTTTTGTGGTACGCGGGCCTCTCACTGTTGTGGCCTCTCCTGCTGCAGAGCACAGGATCCGGACGCACAGGCTCAGCAGCCATGGCTCACGGGCCCAGCCGCTCCGCAGCATGTGGGATCTTCCAGAACCGGGGCATGAACCCGTGTCCCCTGCATCGGCAGGCGGACTCTCAACCACTGTGCCACCAGGGAAGCCCTGTTATTACATTCTTATATTTTCTAGCAAATATACACAGTCATAAAAAAGTCTATTTTCTCTCTTGTTACTCTTCTGGAATAGTTTTCTCCATTAAAGACATGATCCAATTCTATTATATAACATTTAAGAAGTAATATTTTCCATGACCCATATTTTGCATTTTATTAAAATTAACATCTCAATGTACATTGTTTCATACTTGCTTTTTTTTCTATTACCATAAAACTTATAAAGCTTCCTCTTTACTGTTTTACTTCAATGCCACTCTTATCATACATAGTATCTGTTGCTTTAGGTTTATTTAAGTGTTTACTCCTATAATTCATGACTTTGTGGAAATGACATTGAGCATGTTGAATAGGCCATAACAAGCATTTCAGATAAGGGGTCAGTTATTTTATAAGGACATTTATACTAAATAGTATGAGTAATTACATATATAATATTAAATAGATATGTACATATATATGTTCACTCAGAGAGAGAGAGAGAGAGAGAGGAGACTTTTAATGTTTAATCAGCCTACCCATGTTGCTATATTTCCCTCTAATCACTGTATTACTTACTGTTTCCCTCTGTATTTCTCATTCTCATTAAACCAGTACTTGAATTAATTGAACCTACTTTGCTTAACTGCAGACAATGACTATCAAAGCTTTTAATAAAACTATCTTTCTATGTCTTTCTTAGTGTTAGATTTTCATCTTTATTTGTATAGTTACTAACTCAGAGGGAGAGAAAAAAATGTGAATGTGCTTTATAAAAAGGAAAAAGTTGGAACATTATTAACATATTTAGTTCAGCTAAACTTTCAGCAATGACATCTGGACTCTCCCCCAAGTTGCAATGAAAATAAATATAATAAGATAAAATTAAATCAGTTAATACAAGTTATCAGAAATGAACGTGTATTGCAATCAAACTTTCAAGTAATTCATATTGAAGTTATTATTTGTACATGTATGTAGTCCAATGTATCTCTTTCCAGAGTACCAGCTGGCTTTTGCTGCATGACAAACCACCCTAAATCTTGTTGATTAAACAATCAGCAGTTATTATGCCTTGCCATTCTACTGATTCCCTGGTTGATTCATTCAGTTGGGGCTGGATTAACTGCAGCTCTGTGGTCTAGGATAGAGTAATTCACATGTCTCAAACCTCCACTCTGATAATAATATGGTTTGTACTATTGAGGCTGCTCTACACATGACCTCTGATTCTCACAAGATAAATCCAGACTTGTTCAGGTGATGGCACCAGAGATCCAAGAAGCAAGAGAGGACCAACCCAATGCACAGGCAGTATTAAACCTCTGCTCATATTACCTTTAGTTCCATTGGCTGAAGCTAGCCATATGGCCAAGCTCAGAGGCCTTGTGGATATGGATATATGGAAGAATGAATCATTGAGGATCAGTTCTGCAAAAACCTAGGCCACATAAAAATAGAAAGGCAAAATTAAAACATAAACTGAAATCATTTACGTCTTTTTAAAAAAATTTGGTCACATTAGTTGTAACATCATGATTCCTTTCCTTTACATTCATATATGTCTCTAGATCTCACTATCAGAAACTTTCCGGCTATACTTAGAAAAATGTCAGAATCTTTCCTAACAGTTACATAAAATAAGAGACTTTAAAGAATGCAATCACCTGTCATTTTTTTGTTAAATTCCACTGCAGTATGGTTGCAAGGGTCCAATTTATTTGCTGGGATTAAAGCATCCATTTCCCATTTCAATTTTACAGTTTATAATACCCTGAATCAACTTATAACTTGTCTTCATCTTTCAAATTATTAACTTAAGTAACATCCATCCAAATGAAGAGCACAAGTAAATTAATATTAAAATTTAGGCTTGCATTCAAATTGTAATCATATCAATATAATTTTATTGTTTTCTCTTAATGACAATATATCAGGAAAACTGCACAAATAAATGAAGAGTTTGCAAGAGTAAGAGTAGCTTTTTCTTGAAAGTACAATAGTAGCTTTCAGTGTCTTCCTTCTATATTTCCTTTGGTTGTGGGGTATTGTTTAAGAAATGGAAAATTAACCCAATAGGGTCACATTTCTTAATTTATGAGAGCTCAGTCACCCCAACATACATGATTAAACTCCACTATGAAAATCCCATTTCATGGTGACATGAAGGTAAATATGTAAATTATTGCTGAACCGGTAGCATATGTTGCCAATTTTTATTTTGTCCACGTTTTAAGTTAATTCTATTGCTTCAATTCTAATAGAACACTTAAAAAAACATAGAACATTTATTACAGTTAAGCTGGAACTACACTTATAATTAATTATTGTACTGTAAGTCAGAATATTGGTGTTTTGATATATTATAGTAATACAGTAGTAGTGTAACAGCAACCTCACGATGTATTGCCATACTATATCATCAAAGTGATTTTATCAGAGTATTAAGGAGAATGATGGTATTTATAAGACTTTTGGGTAAAAATATAATTTTATGAATGATTTGTAACAGAAAGAAAGAAATGAAAAAGGAAAAAGAAATGCACACAAATTATGCAAAGATCCAAAATATATGACATAGTAAATCATAAGGGGAGAAAGATATTTAGGGAATAAATATGAAAGAAAAAAGAAAATACTTTTGCTCAATAGTTTTTCTCATATTACATTTTGGCAGAAATCTATGAGCAACGTGAGAAAAAAAAATGTGTGCGTGTGTATTTATCTTGAGATAAGATTTTATAGCTTGTGTGTATATATATATCTTTCTATCTAATATAATCCAAATCTTGGCATCAATAAATTATGTTTACAAGAAATGTAAAATGGATGTTAATTCTCTTCATATATTTTTGTCCTATTCTTTAGCAGTACTACTTTAACTTAGAAATTGAAATGTATTTATTACCACATTTGTTCCATTATTATAATTAATATTTATACAGTTTTAGTTTTATGCCATTTTATTTTTTTAAATAAACTAATTTTTTGGGTACAATTAAAGTGAAATATTCATATTATAAAGTAGGTGATCCAATAATTGCTAATTACTTATTTTACAGCACAGTATTAAAATGAGAAAATATGAACTCTGATGTGAAATGTTTATATTAATAAATTTTTCATAATCTTGAATGCATTTTGACAAAAGCTTTATAGCTCCTGTATGACAGATCTTTAAATCAGTCTTGTTAACTCATCCTTGGAGGAAGGTCATTGAGATCACAATCCTTCAATCTAGGCAAATAATATAGGCAAAGTATTTATAATCTACTGACAGTAGCTTTAGAAGTAAAACAGGGGTAATGTTAAAAAGTTCAGCTAAAAATTCATTGAGTCTGATGTCCTCATTTTGTAGTGGAAATCTCAATTTACAAATCATTTACTTTTGTTTGATTAATGAAAATGTGCCTATTGCCTGAGTCTAGTAAGAGTCAGTGAAAATTTGTGTAAATATTAATGACTAAATATAGATTAATCAATGGAAGCAGTTCAACACCATCAACTGTCTCAACAATATGAGCAGAATATAAAGTGTCACTTTGATTAATGTTCATAGGTATTCTTAAAATGAGAGGTCATATAAGCTAATTATTATTTAATATTTAATATAAATTATTTATAACTACTCCTTATGCTTATTTTAGTAAACTAAATGGTATTTCATGATGTTCACTATCAGTGACATTCAGGAAATTTAGTTGTCTGTATTGTTTTGACATAATTTATCTTATAGGGTGTCTGCTTTTCTCCCAAATATTCTCTTGATTTCTAATAAGTCCTTTTAGAAAAAAATCTGAGAATGTGTATACAAATTTAAAATAGAACAGATAAGTATCAGGAACTAATTTCTAAATGAAAATAGTGGAAAATTATATTTGAGCCTAAAGAAAAGGGAAAATATTTATAGAATGGGAAATTTCTTCTTGTAACCTGTAAGAGTAGAGTTCAACCACAGTGGCTGGTTCCTGAACAAAAAATTCTTGCAAGTCACTGTCATAACAATGTTTTCACAGCATAATGTGAAAAATATTATGAAGGTTTTAAATCATAGATTTCCTTTTTCCTTCTCTTATGTCATCAACATTTCTATTTATTGATTTCCTCTTATCAATATTACAAGCATGGCACTTCTTTCTTAAAACAAACAAAACAAAATCTACAAACAAAACAAAACAAAGCAAAATGAAACATTGAAGGAATTCCATATCATATGTCTTCCTTCACTGCTGTCTCATCCCTGTCCTCTGTTTTAAAGTCATCTGTGCTTTTCTACACTTCCCCATTTACTCTTCACTCTTCTGCATATGATATAATTGCTTTCACAAGTCTGCAATTACCTGCCTGTTGCTAAGCACTAGACACAGAATTTAATGCTTATCTCACATGACCTCTTAATAGTATTTGTCAAAGTTCTTCCATGGCAAAGTAATATTCTTGTTTACTTCCTATACCTTTCATTTACCTCTCTTTCTCAGACTCCCTTTTAATGCCCTTAAAAATATATTGGTATTCATTAGCGCTCCATCCTAGGCTTTCTTCCCTTTCTAGTGCATGTACGCTCACTCTTGGACAATTCTCTCTCAAGACATTCCTGTTGAAACCCATCCATCATGCTCTAAGAAGCCCAAATGGAGGAAATCTGATCAACATTGACAGCTGAGCTCAAAGCCCTCAGCTAACATTAAATATAAACATGTGGATGAACTAGACATCTATTTCTATAGTATCTTAAGATGAATCCATCTTTAGCTGGCAGCAAATTGCAACCTTGTGAAAAACCCCAAGCAACAAGCACATAGATGAGCCCAGTTACTCACTGAAGTAAGTTTGGGGTTTGGTTTGTATGCAGTGATAACCAAAACTATCACTAAGGAAATGTTGACATGGCCCCATACTAATACAAACCATGGATTTTATTATGTATTGGAGAATTAGGAAGTTATATTATTTATATAAATTAATTTTATTTTCAGTGGAAAAGTCCAAAATGACTGGTTAGTTACCAAAAAATAATTAATAATAAAAGTGTGAATGCTTCTTTCAAGCATTTACTATGTGCCCGATAGATAGTTTTAAAATAATTTAAAATATATTCAATATTTCAGTTATCAGCACTTCTGATCTTTCCTATCACTGTTACTAATTGGATGACTTTTCATGGTTTCTTTATTTCTCAGCTCTTTTAACAACAACCATAGCAAGGATTCAGCTACATCCTAGATATATAATGTATAGAAAAGGGATATTTGAGTAACAAAGATGAAAGTAACTGTAAAATACCAGGAATTATATCTTATTTTAATTTTGAGCAAATAAATCTATCTTCTCAGTATACTTGAGAAATTATAAATCAGTAATGAAAAGCATAACATATGACAAACATTCTCATATCTCTTTATAATCTTATTTATTGAAAATAATATTGACTAAGAGTTTTCACAGCTCCATTAGGAAACTCCAGCAGTTAGTTTTCTTTTATAATCCTTAAAGCTATCTTTGTAAGGTTACAATACATCGTCTTTTTCTAGGAGGGTAAATTAAGCAATAAAACAAAAAATGAATGTGTTTGACAGATTTATTCTTTTCTGTTTTCTTTATTTCATTTCTCCAGTCACTTCATAAACCTGCATCTTGTCTCATGTAATGTGTGAATAACAATTATGGAAACCTGGTCATAAGGTATATTTTACATTGAATGGCAGCTCAGCTCTCCTCCCAGCTTTTAGTGTGTTATTCTAATGAAAGCTATTGCTGAAAACACCAGGCCTGAAAGATGTTGAAATTACATAAGCTCAGCTTCAGAGCAAAGTAGGCAATTTTATTTTATCACATTTTAAGTTGATGTTCTCAGAGAATCAAAGAGAAAGCAGTAGTAATTTGTGTTACAACTGTATTTATTATTCAAGCATTTTTCTCCCAAGATACTGGTTACATTTCTCATACTAGAGTTAAAGGCAGTGAATAATTTGCAGGATGCTTTCTTTAGATTACTTTAATGTGTGTGTGTGTGTACACAAATAAACTCTCTTAAGTAGCGTGGTGTTTCTTTTCAGCATATACTTGATACCAACAAAAAATGAAATATGTAATAGGTGACTAAGAGTTAAAATGGCTTCTTTATATGTTCCATTGTTATGAATCCTTCTTTAGCTACTATGTTTCAAAAAAGAGTAGCTATTTTTCAAAAGGAATTCTTGTAGTGATGGAAATGTTCTGTATTTGACTGTGGTGGTGGATACACAAATCTACACATGTGATAAAATTGTATAGAACTAAATATACGCAGTCACACGCAAATTATTACGAGTAAGACTAGAGAAATCTGCTTAAGGTCAGTGTATTGTATAAATGTCAAATCTGGTGTGATATTGTTCTATGGTTTTACAAGGAATTGTCATTGAGGGAAATTGGGTAAGGGGCATATAGACTCTCTTCATATTTTGTTTTACAATTACATGTAAATCTACAATTATCGCTATAAAGATTTCAGTTAAAAAGTAGTTATTTTCTACTCATAAATTCTCTTTATTCACATTGAAGAAAAAATGAATTGTAAAGAGAAACAATTCTTAATTTGCTACTGCTCAGGTGCTGTCATCCAAGCCTACTATTTTTTTTTTTTTATTCTTTTTGTTTTTTGGTTTTTTTTTTGTGGTACGCGGGCCTCTCACTGTTGTGGCCTCTCCCGTTGTGGAGCACAGGCTCCGGACCCGCAGGCTCAGCGGCCATGGCTCACGGGCCCAGCCGCTCCGCGGCATGTGGGATCTTCCCGGACTGGGGCACGAACCCGTGTTCCCTGCATCGGCAGGCGGACTCTCAACCACTGCGCCACCAGGGAAGCCCCCAAGCCTACTATTTTTATAGCATGATTTTAATTTTTAATGAAGTTACAATAAATCCTGATTAGACAATGTTTCTCATGAAATCATTTCTTTCCCCTGCCGTCTCACAAACGTTCATAGATTGATTACTAAGTGCCAGGCAATATGGTAAACTAACCCAGTGCTGTGTACATAGAAAAATAATACATAGCCCATGTCATGAGGGGCTTACAATCTAGACTTAGAATGCTTAAAATATATGTGTATGTATTAAATGAGAGTGAAAGGAGAGAGCACAGTTTTGCTTCAGATAATGGAGGAAATCTTCACAAATAATATAAGACAGAGCAGTGGATGAAAAATATTTAAATGGTTGTGGGGAAGACTTGTTTAACAGTATGCCTGTAATCTATTTTCCTCTGTTACCAGGGGCACCTAATAAAGAAAGGAAAAAAGGAGGATATTATCAGGCCAAATACCCTTGTAAACCTGGTGATTTGAAAGGCTTACTGACAAAAACACTAATGACATTTATTAGGTGGAGAGCCCTGTGTAGAGAATGCATTTACAAAGGTGTGTTTTGTCTGATTTGGGGACTCATTATAAATAAATCTTCAATTTATATAGTTATGGAGAAGGGATCATTGAGAAACATGAAAACCATGTAATTAATGTGGTATACGAAGATATCCCATAACAAAAATGTCTCTTTATGTAAGTGAAGATTTCATGTATCTCTTAGCTTGTCACATATTAACTCTGAACCACAGTGCTCTTAGAACCAGAGTCAAAACATAAAACTGACAAGACTTTGTAAAGATAGAAATCAGATAATAGTGTACATGGAAGATAAGGCTGAGTTTCTATTTTAAAATCTCTGGATTGTGCCCCTAAATGAATGCAGCAATACTATAGCAGAAATGATTTGGATAAGATAATGAGTTAAACTTTTAGATGTGCTAAGTTTGGGGCTCTGTGAGATGCAATAATTTTTATTTATTCAAACAACAACCTGGTTTTATGCTATTCTCTATGGATTGACTGTGTGTACCCACTTATTTACATGTTCAAACCATATGTACACTACTGGTCCAGTGCGAAATTCAAAATACCTTCTCAGGTTTGCCATACCACATGATCTGATTGTTTTTTTCTTTTATTACTTATAACATTCTTTTAGGAAATTGCTCTCTTCATAAACTGTCTACTAGATGTTACACATTTTTTAAGAATGCAAAATCTGTGATTTTTTTTTTTTTTTGGTAAGACATAGTTGTATTTATGATGGTAAAATAAACAAAATTAAACTTTTAATCATTTTAAAATGTGTAAGTCTATGGCATTTAATATATTCACAGTATTGTGTAATCACCACCACTTTATAATTCCAGAACATTTTCATTACCACAAAAGGAAACCCTGTACCTACTAACCTATTTTCTGTTTCTATGGATTTTCCTATTGTGGAAATACCATATAAAAGTAATCATACAATATGTGCCCTTTTACGTCTGTTTTTTTTTTTCCTGTTTTTCAAAGTTCATCAATGCTGGGCATGTGTGAGTACTTAATTCCTTTTTGGCTGAAAAATATTTAATTGTATGGGTATACCACATTTTATTTATCTATTCATCAGTTGATGGATGCTTGAGTTGGTTATAACTTTTATGATTAGTGTTGCCATGAACATTTATGTGCACATTTTTGTTTAAATGCCTGTCTTCAAATATCTTATGTATATACCTACAAGTGTAATTGCTGAAACATATGGCAATTCTGGTTTTAATTTACTGTGAAGCTGCCAAACTGTTTTCACAGTGGCTGGACCATTTTTACATTTCCTACATTTTACATTTTCCTAGTACAAGGGCTATTATTTCTTCACATCTTCACCAACACCCGTTACATTTGTTATAGCTATCCTAGTGGGTGTGAAGTTATCTCATTATGATTTGATTTATAGTTCACTAATAACCAATTGTGTTGAGTATATTTTCAGGTGTCTTTTGACCATTTGTTTATATTCTTTGGGGAAAAGCATTCTTTGCTCATTGTTTGATTGGGTAGTTTGTCTTTGTGTTGTTAAACTGCATGAGTTCTATGTATATTCTAGATATTAGACCCTTATCACATACATGATTTTCAAATACTTTGTCTCATTTGTAGGTTATTTTTTTACTCTACCGATTGTGTCATTTGATGCACATACATCTTTAATTTGTATAAAGCCCACTTTATGTATTTGTTGTTCTTGCTTGTGTTTTTGGTATCATATCTAAAAAACCATTTCCAAATCCAAGGTCATGAAGGTTTATGTTTTCTTCTAATAGTTTTTTTTTTTTTTTTGCGGTACGCGGGCCTCTCACTGTTGTGGTCTCTCCCGTTGCGGAGCACAGGCTCCAGACGCGCAGGCTCAGTGGCCATGGCTCACGGGCCCAGCCGCTCCGTGGCATGTGGGATCCTCCCAGGCTGGGGCACGAACCCACGTCCCCTGCATCGGCAGGCGGACTCAACCACTGCGCCACCAGGGAAGCCCCTCTTCTAATAGTTTTATACTTTTAACTATTACATTTAGGCCTTTGGTCAAGTTTGGGTTTACTTTTGTAGATGGTGTAAGTTAAAGTGCAACTTCATTCTTTTGCAAATAGATATCCAGGTGTTCCAGCGCCATTTGTTGAAGAAGCTATTCTTACCATCACAGAATGGTATTGGTTCCACTGTAGAAAGCCAATTGCTCATAGATCTATCAGTTTACTTCTAGACTCTCAATTATATTCCATTAATCTATTTATGTCTATCTTTATGACAGTACCACCCTCTTTTGATTACTGCAGCTTTGTAGTAAGTTTTGAAATTGGGAAGCATGAGCTTTCTGACTTTGTTCTTTTTTTCAAGTATATTTTTGCTCTTTGGTGTCACTTGCAACTCTATTTGAATATCAGAATCAGCTTTCCATTTCTACAAAGAAGGCCATTGGGATTGTGATAGGATTACAATGAATTTGTAGATTTCTCTGGGAAGTACTGTTACCTTAACATCTTGGTACACAAATATCTCTCCATTTACTTAGGACTTTACTAAATAGGTACTTGCAGCAGTATTTTGTAGTTTTCAGTGCACGTCTTGCATCTCCTTGGTTATATTTATTGCTACATATCTTATTCTTTTTGTAGCTACTGTGAATGGAATTGGTTTCTTAATTTTCTTTTCAGATTATTTATTGCAAGGACATTGAAATACAGCTCACTGTATATTGATCTCATATCTTACAACCTTGCTGAATTAGTTTTTTAGCTGCAATACATTTGTGGATTTTTAAAGGATTTTCTATCTATCTATCTATCTACCTACCTACTACCTACCTATCTATCTACATTTTCTTTATCATTCATCTATCGACAGATATTAGGTTGTTTGGTTGTTTCCATATTTCACCTATTGTGAATAATGCTGCAATGAACACAGGAGTACAGATATCTCTTTGAGATCCAGGCCTGCATAAAAAGAAAAAATAAAAGATATGAGATGGATGGGAACAGGGGATGATTGTGTATGATAGCTGTGAGTTAGGGGACCAGAAATATCATTTCTCTTATGAGGATTTGAAAAGCATTCTTTTCCCTTCCAAGAAGAAACAAGTTCCTGTTGTCTGTGAGAGCTGTGAGATGGAGCTTGGGCTAGAGCTCCCTGAGTTTTTATAATGGTGTATGCACCCTCATTTAAGGCCTCTCACAGTTTACTCATCCTGACACATAGTGAACACTTAATAGTAATTTGGAGACTGACTGACTGAATGAATAGATTAATGAGTATTAGTTTATTTTGCTGTAAAACTATGTAATTATGGGTGTGATATCCTTTTCCTTTTGCCATATTCTATTGGTCAGAAGCAAGCTGCAAGTGCCACTCATACGCTCAACAGAAGGTATTATACAGGGTATAGCACTAGGGTACAGAGATCAAAGGGCCATCAAAATATATTTGCCTACTATCCCCTGTCTCATTTTCCATACAACTTTTTTTTATATTTCCTGGGAAGACTTCCCAGATAAACTTCTATATTTACATCCTTGTGTCAGAGTCTGCTTTTCAGGAAATTCAAACTAAGACAATATATTCAATTTTGAGTATAGTAGCTTTGTGCTATTCTCATTTATTATTTTTCCAGGAAAGTTTCTAACTATATATTAATTTCTTTGTTCAATCATTTCATTAATTTGACCAGTATTTGTTATAGACCTACTTTATGCTAGACTTGTTTTAGGCTCTGAGACTTCATCAGTGAACCAGACAAACTTGCTGCCACTAGATCTACCATCTTATCCTTATATACACCTCAATCACTTCCATACAGCACCCAGTACATTTTATAGATCCTTCATATTTGACAAATAAAATATTCATATATTACTCACATCTTAACAGGTTATATAATATTTGCAATTATTGCTGTGCTTTAATTATATAATATCCACTTTCTCCTGGTGCTTTTCCATCATACAAATAACCCTTTCTTTGATTTTTAATGTTATTTTAGTATATTTTGATAGTAAAATCTATACATATTCTTGTAGAAATAAATTAAAAATAAAGTATGAAAAAGAAAATATTTTCACTACCTATATATTAAGACCAAAATGTCCATATTGTTTTGCTTTTTTTCCTCTTAACAATATATCATGAATTTTTTACTGCCAATAAAGCATTATATATTTACCATATTCTCTGCATAATATTACATTTTATGAATATACTATAATTTAGTTGCTCCGCAGCATGTGGGATCTTCCCAGACAAGGGATTGAACCCTTGTTCCCTGCATTGAATATACTATAATTTAAGTGTTCTCAATACTGGTCATTTATGTTTCCAGAGTTTATTTTATTGTAATAATGAAATAGTGCCATTGTATCTAAAGATTTATAAGCATCTTATTGCTATTCTAGTATTTATTTAAATTATTGGTGAGAGTCAATTATTTTTCACATCTGTGGTATTCATTTATTTTTCTTAATACATATAAATTTCCTATTAGAATGTTAGTCTTTTTCTTATTTCTTTTATCGATTACTAAATTCTGTTAATCATTATTGCATTTATTTTTAACCAGGCCCATACTTCATTTTAAATTTTGTTTATGATGATTTTGATCTCTAGAAGTGTTTTTAATGTATAAAAACATTTTATGACTTACTCTTTTGTTTGTAGGATTAAATAGGCTCCAAAAATAGAAAGTCACCTATACCACCATTATTCTCTCTAGTTTTTTTTTTTTTTTTTTAATTACATTTTTCTGTTAAGGTAGAATTCCAAATTATTTAAAAAATAACTTTTCCAAATAATCTTCGTATTGAAAAATTTATTCTTTTTCTAATATTTTGAACTATAAAATATATTTTAAAGTTATATTGTTTAGTGTAAATCAATCTGTTTCTAGACTTTCTACTATTCTCATAGGACTTGAAACTGACTTTGAATTAAAGAGGCAGGAATATGGCTTGAAGGAAGCTTGAAACAATTTCTACACTGATTGTAGTATTTCTGCAGTCACCTATATGGTTATGACTTTCATTTGTATATTTCTAAACTAGACTACTGCTGACTGCAACTCCATACATTTCATTCCTAAAGTGCATTCAAATCCCTGATGACACAAAGGAGAAATTAAATATGTTCAAATATACCACTTCTTTTCACAAAATTGCTTTTCTGTATTTTCTATGATAGTCAAAGGCACTACCAAAAGATTCTTGCATACGGTACTGTATTCCTTATTTCCAAGATACGACTGATTCTTAACTCATTTTAATTTAGATTTTGAATATATTTTATATCCATCCCTTCCAGTATATCCACACACACAGCTGCTGTCTTACAATCACCTTCCTCAACTAAATGATGACCTTTTTATTCTCATGGCATCTAGTCCCAGCTCCTTTCCTCTGATTAACACATTGTTGCCAGAAGGATAGTTTTAGATATAGTCAGTGTCTGTAAATAGGGAATAAAATGTAAAGATCTGTATGTGGCTGTTTGCATATTCCTCATCACCTACAAAATAAAATTTACGTACCTCTTATCTCTGCATCATTTTCTAGAACCTTCGTGATTTAGACCCTTCGTTATACTTCAACAATAAGAAACTGCTAGTGGTCTTAAGAACATTATTCTTTTTTTGCCTTGTTGCTTTATGTTATTTAACCTATCAGAAAAAGTCTCCAGTTGATTTCTGACCTAACAAGTTCATGTTTGTTAAGTCTCAGAAAAATGTTAACTCCTCTAAACAAACTACTTATTCTTTCTCTTATGCTTCCACTGCAGTTTTTAGAAACATCTGTTAAAGAGTTCTTTTATTATATTTGAATCTTTAATTTTATTTTCTTAGGAATGCAAACTTGGTGAGAATAAGAATAATGAATTTTCATCTTTAAATCTCTAACTCCTACGATAGTACCTGGTCATAGGAGGTACTCCACATATACATTTAAAAATGAATAGCTGTGGATACTTAAATCAAATTACAATTTCCCCAATCAGTGAAAAGAGCTAAAATTTCATGCTTCTAAATTGTGTTGTCATATTTCACACTCAAATCCACTGACTCTAGAAGTCAAGTAATTCTGCTTAGTTACAAACCCTGGTAACTATAACTTTCCCAAAGATCAAAGCATAATGGGATTTAATGACTACTTGATACATTATCAGGTAATTTGTTCCATCATGAGCTACTAAAAGAGACAAACATTCTGAAATGAAAATACATGCCCACACAAGAATTTGTACATAAATGTTTATAGCAGCATTATTCATAATAGCCAAAAGTTGGAAAGATTTTTAGTTTTTGCAGCAATGTTTTCCACAACATGAAGCTTTAATTTTTATAAATTCCAATTTACCAATTTTTTAGAGTCTATGCTTTTTTGTGTTTTCCTAAGAAATCTTTTAGTCAGCTTTGTGTGTGGTATGTGAAGTTGATAATCTTTATTTTTTCCATTTGGAAGTTCAGTTTTCAAAAAGACTTTCTTTTACCCCATTGAATTGTCTTGGATTAATTGCATAATCTGATAATAGGGACAGTTTTAGATTTTAATTTCTAATCTTAATTTTTTTTTCTTTCCTTGTTGCAGTGGCCAAAACTTTGAGTATAATGTAAAACAACAGTTGTGAGAGTGGCCATCCTTATCAGGAAAGTTATGTCTTTCATCATTATGTGTGATTTAACTACATCAGATTGAGGATAGTCCATTATATCCCTACTTTGCTAGGGAGATAGGGGTGGGAAGAGGGATTAATAATCGATTAATGTTGCATTTTGTCAAATACTTTTACTGCCTCTAGTGACATGGTCTCTTTATTTTCCTTCTTGTGTAATAATGAATTTTACTAGCCTTTGCCCCCAATTTCTGCGAGGTAACTTCCAAATTCTTAGAATTTCCCAAAATGATTTGGAACCCGCCCAGAGCTCAGTGTATGCATCTCTCCATTTGGCTGCTTTTAGTTTGTATTCTTTTGCTGTAATAAAACTAGTCATAATCTGGCACTTTGCTGAGTTCTGTAAGTAATTGTAGTGATTTATCAGACCTGAGGGCGTGGTGGGAAGTATCAAATTTGTAGTTAGCTAGTCAGAAGTGAGGGTAGCCTGGGACCCCCAAACTTGCAGCTGCTATTTGGAGTGAAGTCTTGTGGCGAACTGTGTCCTTAACCTGTGAAGTTTTCCTAGCTCTGGATTGTCCTTTAATATGTTAATATGGCAAATTGCCTTGATTGATTTTCAAATGCAAATTCACTCTTTTGTTCTTTTATTTCTGAAATAAACCTACTTCTTCATGAGTTATTACCACTTTCAATATATATTTGTACTAGATTTTTTGTTTTCTAAGATGTTCCTTAACTTCTGTTTACTTTTTTCACTTCCCCTTCTTTTCATTTGTTAATTTATACTAATAAATGTTCAAGTTTCCTGAATATTTGCTTTGTTATATTCAATCTGTGACTAAACCTCTCCACTGGTTTTTTTTTTTTCAGTTTGTTATATATCAGTCCTAAAATTTCAATTTGATTTATTTTTATATCTTCACATTCTTTGGTGATATTTCCTGTTTTCATTTATTTTAAATGCATTGTCATTTACATCATGAAGTATCGTTTAATCATTGCTTTAAAGTTCTTTAATTTCAACATCTAAGTTACTTTGGTGTTGGCATCTGTTGATGAACTTTTTTCAATGAAAACAGCTTATGTTTGTTAGTTCTTTGAATGCTGAATAAAGTTGTGATGTTCCCTGGATGTTGGAGTGTTATATTGTATAGACTCTGGGTCCTGTTATATTTCTCAGAAAAATGTTAATATTTTCATTTTGAATAAGCAATTAATCTGGTTAGATTCAGACTATAAGCTCTCTCACATTGTGTATGTGCAGGCTGAAATATTAGTATAATTCCTTAGGAATATACTGTGCTGCTTTAGGTTTCTCCTATGAATTCATAGTTCATCAGTCTGCCAGAGATTTAAGTAAAGATTATACACAGAATTAAGAACACCCCTACTCTCATCTCTGCCCTGTGTAATGCCTCCTTCACTCTCTGTAATTGGACTTGCACAGGCTCCTTCTCCTGATTCCTCTAACCAGAGAGATGGCAAGTGTTCAGAGTTTTAGCCACTTGCAACTTGCTGACTTAAGGCTCTGAATGATCATTAGGGAAAAACCACGAAAAGATTAAAAATTCCAAGTTTTGACTCACTCCAACAATCTGCCTATATTTGTTTACTATTCTGAGTTCTCATATGACCATTTTCTGCATTTTATTTTGAGCATATAGTTGTTATTAGTGGATGTGCTTGACTGTAGTGAGCTTAAATTGACATACCAGAGGCAGAAACACTGATTGATGAATTTATTGATTAAGACTCCATTAACCTGTCTGAAAATTTAGTAGATGAATAATGCAATAAGCAAAAACTTCTTAAAGCCAATGAATGTTTTAATTAATGAAATTTAAACCATATAAAATCAGTGTCTCTAGATGGTACACTTATGGATGTTATATCCAAATTATCTTGATTGCTACTAATATACTCAACTCACTTGAAAACCTGATGTCTAATAAATACATATTTGTTATTCCAGTGAAAATATCAAGCATATATTGTAATGAATTATGCTGATGGAATTTTGGACAGTAATTCCTTTATGGAACATTCTATTTTATTTAAGTAATCATGCTAGTAAGCATATTTATGAACAAATATATAAAGGCAAAACTATTTTTGGTATTTAACAGACAGCTAAGTTATATCGGAGGCTTATATATATGGTCTGTTTGTTGCTTTATCTATTAACTGCTGTAGTAAGTATGGGATGGACTCCAGAAACATAATTCAAGTGTCCCAGAGACATATTGGGACTTCTTGGAATGTACTCCCTTGAGAGTGAAAAATTATGAGAATCTCTGTGCTTCTTACAAGAATGGTGGCCCATTAAAGTGCTATACTCTTGTTTGTGTTTCATTTATACTCAATAGAGTAAGAGAGAGTGACTATACATTGAAGCAGAATGTATTACCCAAGATTCTACCCATGTGACTATCAAAAAATAAAAACAGTAAAGAAAGAATTCCCTAGTAAGTATAAATACTGGTAATATGACAGCAATTTTTTCTTTTTCTAATAGTAAGTAATCTATTTTGGACATTCACTTATTGCTTCCAGAGCAATCTGTATATATCAGGCTTTATTCTACGTACTACAGATACAAAGATCTAAGCTCATTTCACAGAAACATGTAAAGAATACATGCAAATTAAAGTTAAATTATTTCAAGATGTTATTGCTATTAAAATTGTCATTGCTTTAATATATGGCATTTTAATGATATATTTATAAAAAGTCTCCTCTTTTTTTTCTCTTCTCTGATAATCTATGATAATCAGTATGCAAGACAATTTCACATGTCAATTTTTCATAACTGAGTTATGCCTTTTAAATACATTCATTTTGCTTGTGTCCTCAAACTTTACAAAACTTTTATGTAAAGTGTTAAAATTATTCTTATTTTATCTTGTGAGACAAAAGATATTAGAAGATGAAAATTCAAAATTTAAGCTATCCTTTCTTTGATTTTGGAACAATTATGAAAAATTAGCAGAATGAACATGCTGTTGCTATTTTATATTAAATTTATGCTTTTAAAAAATACATGAGGGCTTCCCTGGTGGCGCAGTGGTTGAGAGTCCACCTGCCGATGCAGGGGACAGGGGTTCGTGCCCCGGTCCAGGAAGATCCCACATGCCGCGGAGCGGCTGGGCCCGTGAGCCATGGCTGCTGAGCCTGCGCGTCTGGAGCCTGTGCTCCGCAAATGGGAGAGGCCACAACAGTGAGAGGCCCGCATACCGAAAAAAAAACCAAAACACCATGATGTTAGGTTACCTAATATGGTTTGGTGTATTAAGATATACTTGTTTGTAAATGACATAAAACTAATTAAAATCAGCTTAAACAATAAAGAATATTTGGCTCTCATAACCAAAATGTCCCTAAGCTCGGGACAAAAAAAGTTCTATGAGGTCAAATGAAAATATCAGAACATCTGAGTTTTCTCTCTTTCTCTTCCTCTCCACCTCCCCTTCTCCACCTCTCCCCCATTTCTCTATAATTAGCTTTACTGCCAGTCTCTACAATTAGCTTCACCATAAGATGGTCTCTGGCAACCAAAAGCCTGCAAAATTTTGTGTCAATATCAACAAGAAAGAAATTCCCTTTCAGTCCCAAAGTTCACATATCAGATTTCACAGGTGGACTCTGAATGGTCATGAATAATGCAGCCACAGTGACTGAGGGAATATCCTAATATAATTGATGCAATGTGAGCCATCTTTTAGCCTTGTGGTGTATTTGGAGCATGCTGTAGGACACTATGACATGAAAAACTAAAGGAATGGGGAATTATTGGCTCTCCTGAGAAAAAAAAAAAAATCACTAAAAATCAAGCAAATAACCAAATAAGAATTGGCAATTTGTGTGGATAATGGAAAATTGAGATGAATTGTTTGCTGAGGCCTTAATTCATTCTTCTTGGTTTCTTAAGAGTATTTGTTGATCAGAGCATTTCCTCTGTATTTATCAAGGTCAGTGCCACTGCAGTAGAGGAGGGCACATATAAATTCTAGAAATTATTTTTTATTTCAGTAATGTTGGCAAAAATAAGCAGGAGATAATTTCTCTTTTTTGTCTCAGCTTTCTCCTACTTCTACTTCTAAGGTTGATCAAAATTTAAGGATTGGTGTATGACTTATGTCCTAGTGCTGGCATGGTAGAAACACTTTCTCAGGAGGGCTTTATGGGTAGTTACTCCATTATTTCCTTGATCAACTTTACTGAGAAATAATTTACATAACTACATTGTCTATTTAAAATGTACAAATGAGTTCTGACAGATGAATACATCTGTGAAACCAACAGCATATTCAGGATATTCACCATCTGCCGAAAATTCCTTGTATCTCCATCTATTGCTCCCTTTGCCCACTGATCTGCTTTATGTCAACATATTAACCAGGGTTCCCCAGAGAAATACACCCAATAGAATACATGTAGTTATGTGTGTATATGCATATGTGTGTGTAGATATATACATGTATGTGTGTATATATCCATAAATATGTATGTTTGTATATGTATATGACATATATATAATATAAATCATCTATGTATAATGAATTAATTATAAAGAATTGGTTCATGCAATTATGGAAGCTGAGAAGTCCCAAGATCTTAGTCAGTAAGCTGGAGAGTCAATGTTTTGTTCCAGTCTCTGTCCAAAGTTTACCCCAGAAATGTCCTGCAAACATGTTGCACAATTTTAAGTGCATTTATTGATACTTTTGATGTTACAGTAAATGGAATTTTTAAAATTTTATTTCACAATGATTGCTGGTATATAACCACATAATTTATTTTTTCAATAATAAACTTGTATTCTTCAACCTGATTAAATTCACTGATTAGTTATACTTCACATTTTTTAGATTCCTTTGGATTTTCAGTAAACAATGATATCATCTACAAACAGGGAAACTTTTAATTCTTCACTTCCATTCTTCCCTTTCCTCTCCTCTCTTTTTCCTTCCCTTCCCCTTCCCCCTTCTCCCTCCCCTCCCCTCCCCTTTCTTTTCCCTTTCTTTTTCCTTTCTTTCTTCTCCCCCTCCTTCTCCTCATTTTATTGCAATCTCTGGGATCTCCAGTACAATAGCGAAATAATGGAGTTGAGAGCAGACATCCTTGCTTCATTCCTGACCTTAGGTGGGACATGTTCAATATTTCAACATTAAATATGTTTTTGAATGTGGGTAGTTGTTCTTTCCTTTTGAATTAGTTAGATCTCATCATCACCTGAAAAATGAAACTAATAGAGGAATACCTCAGAGATATTTTGGGCTTGGTTCCAGGCCACTGCAATAAAGGGAATATCACAATAAAGTAAGTCACACAATTTTTTTTTTTGGTTTCCCAGTGCATATAATAGTTATATTTACAGTATAGTCTGTTAAGTGTGCAATGGCATTATGACTAAAAAAGCAATGTATTATATATACTTTAATTTAAAAAATATTGCTAAAAAATGCTAACCATAATCTGACAATGTGGAGTTGCCACAAACCTTCAATTTGTAAAAACACAATAGCTGCGAAGCACACTTTATTTTATCACAATAAAGTGTGATAAAATGAGGTATGCCTGTAAATGACCTAAATGTTTACTTTTCACAGGAGAGGACTAAAGAATGTCTTTCCTTCTCCTTTCCTGTCTCTGCTCACTCAAGTAGCAGGGCTTAAGTTTACCTTTCCTGATTCTTTCTTTTCCCAAGTACTTTAAGTTAATGTCTGCGTTTTTTTGTTCTTGGAGCTCAATAAGTACGGCCTTGGGTCCGATTAATGGCCAAATTTAAGCATCTTAGGTGAACAGAGAGTATAATCTGATGCCTTACATTTTCTCTTGATGTTTAGGTCCATTTTGTCTAGGAGTATATATTTCTACTATAAGGCCCAATATTACTTAACAGAATTTTGCATTAGTGTTTGAAGTTAAATTTCCACCTTATGATGAAGTTTTATGTGATTTTTCTTTGACTGCTTTCTGAAAATATATCTCTCTGGAATCTTATTTGTGGTAATGATTTGTTGAGGATTTAGGTAAATCTCAATTTCTGGTCAGTGAAGAAAAATACTACATTGATATCAAATCTTAAGAGAATGAACTACATTCTGTCTTAATAATTACATTTTATTATGTGATTTAAAAATTTTTTGATTGTGTACAAACACAAAGTAATTTAAAAAATGGTCATTATTTTATATTTCAATTAAAAAATGAGAATCTGGGTGAGGAAGAGTATATATTTTAAAACTTGCTAGACTAAGACTATTCAAAGAAATATTTCAACTAATTAGTGTAGAAAGTACATTCTTTTACAAGAATGCCTTGCATCATTTTATCAGTTCTAGATACAACCAGAAACAGCAAGATATCAACAGATGAGTTATGCCCTGACATCTAATGGTAGTAACTGATAAGACGTCTGAAGAGTCAATCATGATAATTGTATCACCATGAATGAATTGTAACATGGTCAGAAAATTCAAAACAGTCACCCAAAGGAAACATTAAAACTATACAGAAATCTATGCATTTAGTGGCAGATTTATGCAAATCATTGGACTTTATATTGAAGACATTACATGGCACTTTTAGAGGTCATGCAGTAGAAAATAAAACCAGGACAGTTGACCTACAAGATCCAGTAATTCGGAATCCATAGTAAATATGAACTGTGTGCATAGGAAAGGAATACAAGACAGTAAATTTGTTGAAAATTTAGGTTATTAATTTATTTCCTAAAAAAAATTATGTACCTGTGGGTGACTTTTTCCTACCTCTATATTTATTCCTCCTTCCAGAGGCTTCACATTTCTTAGGATCATAGAACATCTTACTATTATGCTACTTGTTTTAAAGACAAATTCCAGTTTCAAGTGTCTGCAATGCATTAAGATTATGGTATTTTTATTCTTGGGGATGTGTACTAACTGAAAGAAAGTATCAAGTATCCTTTCACACAGGATAAAAATATCAAATGATTTGTTACTAAAATTTTTATAGCATCCTTATAACTCTACTTCAGATTTTTAGTTATCTGATGGCCTTTCTAAAATACAGTACTCATTTATGATTTTCATAACCTGTCTTATATCCTGCTACACTTAGTCAATAGGTGTTGACAGCTATCTGTTTAAATTATCTGTGGGTGTCTAAAAATACATAATTACTGAACCCATTAGCAATTGTATCACTTTAATTTACTGTGCACTGCCCCACAGATATCTTTCAGTGGTGGATTCTGGAGGTTGTCTACACAGCACCCATTCTCCCCTTTCCCACAATAGAAACAGATTTTTTTCAGATATCTCACCTTCCACTCTTAAGCCTTGTGCCTCAGGGGGAATTCTAACCCAGTTTCAGCAGTGTTTCATTTGTCCAATAATATTTTCATTTGCCATGACAGTAATTGGTTCAGAGATGGGCAGATAATCAAGTTCTGACCAATGAGATAGAAGAGAGTCTCAGAGAAAGAGACATTTTCTATCCTTCCTCTGGATAGTGTCAAGCATGTTATGATTTCTGAAACTGCAGTACCCATACTGATATAAAGCCAGGACTTAAGATAGCAAAATGGAGAGAAAGAATGAAACTGAGTCCTGGATAACATTGTTGATCTGTTAAATCAGACAATCTGGGAGCCATCACTACATGTGCAATTATAAATATTAATATATGATGATAAAAAGACCATTTGGAGTTGAATTTTCTTTGTATCTACAAGCAGCAAAATATATAACCATCTGTTATTCATTTGTGCATTTGTAAAATTAGGGAAATGACATTGAAGCCAGTTTTGACTTTATAATAATAAAGTGTTCTGAATCCCATGGTCATTTAATTTCAAGTAGATAAGCTATTCATATGAGGGAATTTGCATGAAAATTGAATAATACATAGAAAGCAACTTTAAGTCTTATTTAAAAGGTTTACAAGGAAAAAAAACCCTCTGATGAGATCTGGGTTTTCAATCATATGTTAATCATCTCAATCATAAAATTTACAGAATTATGCTTTCAGTAAGGAGATAAAATCTTTATCTGCAAGCTTAAAAATTTTTACTTTTATAACTATAGTGTCTAACATATTACCCGATATATAAATAATAAATTGAACACACAAACATGTATATGTATGCATGTACAAACTATGTATATATGAATATATGCATATACATTATATGTATGCATATGTACGAATATATATGAATATATGCATATACATTATATGCATATTTTACACATGATATACTACAGCTTGAAATAAATTCATAAAATTATAATTGTTATTCCAGCCTCCCATACTGCTAGACAGCTTCAGCTGAAAGGTAAATTAATATCTTAAACAAACAAAAAAGATACTGTTACCTCCCTGGATTTTGTAAATTATGGAATTTCTCCAGAGTCACTAATTTATGGCAGACATTTCCAAAATACATAGAGTACAACATAATGGAATAAAATTATGTCTATCAGTCCCTTAGTAAGCACAGTTTGAAATAACTGTCTAACTGACCAAATATGCAAAATATTTTCAATCTTCTAAAGAATCTTAAATTAACATTCAGATATTTTAATAACCAAAACCCCTTTATTAGTCAGGATAAAACTGAGCTCAAGACATCCTAAACAACCGTTGCTTTCTCAGAAATATTTGCATATTGGTTCAGGCAGTTTTTTAATGTGTCGTTCTTGAAGAATTCAGTTCCTTAAACTTTCTTCTTTACAGTTTCTTCTTAGTTATTATTTTGGGGAAAACATTGTTTTCTGACATGCAGATTTGTCCCTATGAATAGCTTCTGTAATTTAAAAGGAATGTGTGGGGGGAAAAGTATAACATAATATAGTTATTTAACATGGACATTTTATAAGAAAAGTCAAGAAAAAAAATCATAAATAGGTATTCATATGTCCTAGCTAATCTTAAGATAACCATACTAATCTTTAACACAATACAGGAAGAAAATAAATATAGGTTAAATGATGCAGGATATCAATTAGAATTATGGCAAGATCTGAATTATAATCTATGCAAATCATTATTTAAGTGCATTTCAATAAATTTAAACTACTTTTACTAAGCAAACAAGGAGTAATTTTTTATAACTCATATTAAAAACATTAACCCAGGCTATAACATAATTCTCTATCAGTTGTATTTAAACTATTAATTTCTTTTTTTATTGGAATATAGTTGATTTACAATGTTGTGTTAGTTTCAGGTATATAGCAAAGTGAATCAGTTATACATATACATATATCCACTTTTTTTAAAGATTCTTTTCTCATATAGGTCATTACAGAGTATTGAGTAGAGTTCCCTGTGCTATACAGTAGGCCCTTATTAGTTATCTATTTTATATATAGTAGTATGTATATGTCAATCCCAATCTCCCAATTTATCCCTCCCCCCACCTTTCCCTCCTGGTAACCATAGGTGTGTTTTCTAAATCTGTGACTCTATTTCTGTTTTGTAAATAAGTTCATTTGTACAATTTTTTTAGATTCCACATATAAGTGATATCATGTGATATTTGTATTTCTCTGTCTGACTTACTTCACTCATATGACAATCTATAGGTCCATCCATAATGCAAATGGCATTATTTCATTTTTATGGCTGAGTAATATTCCATTGTATATATATGTACCACATTTCTTTATCCACTCCTCTGTCAATGGACATTTAGGTTGCTTCCATGTCTTGTCTATTGAAATAACGCTGCAGTGAACATGGGGGTGCATGTATCTTTTCAAATTATGGTTTTCTCTGTGTATATGCCCAGAGGTGGGATTGCTGGATCATATGGTATAATATTTCTATATTTAATTTTTTTAAGGAACCTCCATACTGTTCTCCATTTCTTCATAGTGGCCGTACCAATTTACATTCCCACCAACACTGCAAGACGGTTCCCTTTTCTCCACACTCTCACCAGCATTAATTGTTTGTAGATTTTTTGATGATGGCCATTCTGACCAGTATGAGGTGATATCTCATTGTAGTTTTGATTTGCATTTCTCTAATGATTAGTGATGTTGAGCATCTTTTCATGTGTTTGTTGGCAATCTGTATGTCTTCTTGGAGAAATATCTATTTAGGTCTTCTGACCATTTCTTGTTTGGGTTGTTTGTTTTTTTGCTCTTGAGCTGTGTGAGCTGTTTGTATATTTTGTAGATTAATCCCTGTCAGTCACTACGTTTGCAAATATTTTCTCCCATTCTGTGGGTTGTCTTTTCATTCTGTGGTTTTCTTTGCTGTACAAAAGGTTTTAAGTTTAATTAGGTCCCATTTATTTATTTTTGTTTTTATTTTCATTACTCTAGGAGGTGGATCAAAAAAGATCTTGCTGCAATTTATGTCAAAGAGTGTTATGCCTATGTTTTCCTCTAGGAGATTTTATAGTGTCTCTGGTCTTACATTCAGGTCTTTAATCCATTTCAATTTTAGTTTTTGTATGGTGTTAGAGAGGTTCTAATTTTATTCTTTCATGTAGCAGTCCAGTTTTCCCAGCACGACTTCTTAAAGAGACTCTCTTTTCTCCATTGTATATTCTTGCCTCCTTTGTCATAGATTAGTTGACTGTAGGAGTGTGGGTTTATCTCTGGACTTTCTATCCTGTTCTGTTGATCTATATTTCTGTTTTTGAGTCAGTACCATACTGTTCTGATTATTATAGCTTTGTAGCATTAAACTATTAATTTCTTCAATAGACATTTAACATATAGTACAAAGGTAACACTTTAGCATAGCTCCTACCTGATAATCAAACATGAAGCAAAGAGGTGATGAATATTCAATTATGTCAAATTATGTATTTAACGTATAGATAAATTTGTTATTAATATCTGTAGAAATTAAAATTGTCACTATTTGGCTCTATTAATCAGTAAGTTTAACATCTTTTGATCTGGTGTTTGACTTATGTTGTCCTTTTCTTTCCTTAATACCCCACTGTGCTTTCTGAAAAATGTCTACTTTGCCAAAAGGATATTCTTCCCACACAGAGAAAAACCATTCTTGATAAAAGTCATGCTTAGGCTAAGTTTTCCTGATCAATGCCATTTGGTGAAAGATATATTGTATAGCTATTTCATTTTCATATTATAAGATTTGAGCTTACAGTGTATTCTAGGCTACTTAAAAACTCAAATCGTCAGTTGAGAAGATGGATACTATCTTCCCCAAACATATCATTTTCACTTAAAAATGTACCTGAAAGAAATATGTTATCAAAAATGTTAGTGATAAAGGCAAATCTAGGTCTAAAACATTGGCTTTTGGTTTCCAGTCAAAAGATTTTTAACAAAATCACTTGAGCCTTGACAGTTTTAAAAAATGTATCACACTCTTTTACTAAGCTTTTAGTGATTATAGCATACAATTCTACATTTAAAGCTTGCATCTCACTAGGTAAGTAGGGAAGTAGGTAGAGGGAAGATTAAAAGGCTAAATTATTTTTCTTCCCTAATGTTAACTACATACACATAATTTCCTCCATGTTGTCTTATGAGATCTTGTGAGGAAATAGTAATTTATTCACCCCCTGAATTATCTTAAACTTCGTTAACAATAATTTTCCATGATAAATAATTTCTAATTTATATTTAATTATTTATGTATGTTAATAACTGAACGAGGTATATTTAGTTTTATTAAATATGCAAGAGTTTACCCTTTATTTTTAATGTTCTCAGTATTATCTCACAAAGAGAGAGGAAGCATTGAGCTTGATATTTAAAGAGTTTCAATCCATTATAGCCTAACTTATCCAAATTGTTTTATAAAGGGTATAAATGAATAAATCTGCTCTTGGAAGAAATTTTCACTAGAGAGATTAAATGTCATTGTTGAAAATCTTTCTCACTAAGGACTGATCACAAAGATATCTTTAAAGTTACATACCTGAATTCACCTGCATCTGTTTCAGTACTTCTTTACTGCTTGGAAATGGGAGAAACAAAATATCATTGTAACATAGTATTATATTATCATGAATAGGTTAATTAATTATTCCATTTTGTTTATAGAGAAGATTCTACAATGATAGTTAATAAAGTTAAGGAAAAGTTTTAAATTAACTGAACTAGTCTTATACTTGGATTTTCATTGGCATTAAAATTTCTCTCTATTTTCAATATAAATCAGTATGGTTTCAATGATGAATATTAAAGTATATTTCATAGATTAAGAAGCAGTTGTAAAAGGAGAAGAAATGTTGCATCATGTTGCTTAGCAATAAAACAAAAGGCCATGTAATTAAAATAAAAAATACTGAGAATCCTGCAGCCTGTGGAACAAAAAACACATTCACAGAAAGATAGACAAGATGAAAAGGCAGAGGGCTATGTACCAGATGAGGGAACAAGATAAAACCCCAGAAATAAAACTAAATGAAGTGGAGATAAGCAACCTTCCAGAAAAAGAATTCATAATAATGATAGTGAAGATGATCCAGGACCTCGGAAAAAGAATGGAGGCAAAGATCAAGAAGATGCAAGAAATGTTTAACAAAGACCTAGAGGAATTAAAGAACAAACAAACAGAGGTGAACAAAAAAATGACTGAAATGAAAATTACACTAGAAGGAGTCAATAGCAGAATAACTGAGGCAGAAGAACAGATAAGTGACCTGGAAGACAGAATGGTGGAATTCACTGCTGTGGAACAGAATAAAGAAAAAAGAATGAAGAGAAACAAAGACAGCCTAAGAGACCTCAGGGACAACATTAAATTCAACAACATTCACATTATAGGGGTCCCAGAAGGAGAAGAGAGAGAGAAAGGACCTGACAAAATACTTGAAGAGATTATAGTCAAAAATTCCCTAACATGGGAAAGGAAATAGCCACCCAAGTCCAGGAAGGGCAGAGAGTCCCATACAGGATAAACCCAAGGAGAAATATGCCGAGACACATAGTAATCACACTGGCAAAAAATAAGACAAAGAAAAATTATTGAAAGCAACAAGGGACAAACAACAAATAACATACAAAGGAACTCCCATAAGGTTAACAGTTGATTTATCAGGAGAAACTCTATAAGCCAGAAGGGAGTGGCATGACATATTTAAAGTGATGAAAGGGATGAACCTACCACCAAAATTACTCTACCCAGCAAGGATCTCATTTACATTTGATGGAGAAATTAAAACCTTTACAGACAAGCAAGAGCTGAGAGAATTCAGCACCACCAAACCACCTCTACAAAAAATGCTAAAAGAACTTCTCTAATTGGGAAACACAAGAGAAGAAAAGGAACTACAAAAACAAACCCAAAACAATTAAGAAAAGGGTCATAGAAACATACATATCGATAATTACCTTAAACGTGAATGGATTAAATGTTCCAACCAAAAGACACAGGCTTGCTGAATGGATACAAAAACAAGACCCATATATATGCAGTCTACAAGAGATCCACTTCAGACCTAGGGACACATACGGAATGAAAGTGAGGGGATGGAAAAGGATATTCCATGCAAATGAAAATCCAAAGAAAGCTGGAGTAGCAATACTCATATCAGATAAAACAGACTTTAAAATAAAAGAATATTACAAGAGACAAGGAAGGACACTACATAATGATGAAGGGATCAATCCAAGAGGAAGATATAACAATTATAAACATATATATTCCCAGCATAGGAGCACCTCAATACATAAGGCAACTGCTAACAGCTATAAAAGAGGAAATAAACAGTAACACAATAATAGTGGGGGACATTAACACCTCACTTACACCAATGGACAGATCATCCAAACAGAAAATTACTAAGGAAACACAAGCTTCAAATGACACAACAGACCAGATAGATTTAATTGATATTTATAGGACATTCCATCCAAAAACAGAAGATTACACTTTCTTCTCAAATGCACATAGAACATTCTCCAGGATAGATCACATCTTGTGTCACAAATCAAGGCTCAGTAAATTTAAGAAAATTGAAATCATACCAAGCATCTTTTCAGACCACAACGCTATGAGATTAGAAATCAATTACAGGGAAAACAACGTAAAAAACACAAATACATGGAAGCTAAACAGTACATTACTAAATAACCAAGAGATCACTGAAGAAATCAAAGAGGAAATCAAAAAACACCTAGAGACAAATGACAATGAAAACACGATGATCCAAAACCTATGGGATGCAGCAAAAGCAGTTCTAAGAGGGAAGTTTATAGCAATACAAGCCTACCTCAAGAAACAAGAAAAATCTCAAACAAACAATCTAACCTTACACCTAAAGGAACTAGAGAAAGAAGAACAAAGAAAACCCAAATATTTGCAAACGAATCAACGGACAAAGGATTAATCTCCAAAATATATAAACACCTCATGCAGCTCAATATTAAAAAATAAAACAAGCTAATCCAAAAATGGGCAAAAGAGCTAAGTAGACATTTCTGCAAAGAAGACATACAGATGGCCAAGAAGCACAGGAAAACTGCTCAATATCACTAATTATTAGAGAAATGCAAACCAAAACTACAATGAGGTATCATCTCACACCAATTCGAATGTGAATCATCAGAAAATGTACAAACAGACAAATGCTGGAAAGGGTGTGGAGAAAAGGGAACCCTCCTGCAGTGTTGGTGGGAATGTAAATTGATACAGCCCCTATGGAGAACAGCATGGAGCTTCCTTAAAAAACTAAAAGTAGAATTACCATATGACCCAGCAATCCCACTACTGGGCATATACCCAGAGAAAACCGTAATTCAAAAAGTCACATGCACCCCAATGTTCATTGCAGCACTATTTACAATAGCCAGGTCATGAAAGCAACCTAAATGCCCAATGACAGACGAATGGATAAAGAAGAAGTGGTACATATATACAATGTAATATTACTCAGCCATAAAAAGGAATGAAATTGGGTCATTTGTAGAGACGTGGGTGTATCTAGAGACTGTCATGCAGAATCAAGTAAGTCAGAAAGAGAAAAACAAATATCGTATATTAACATATATATGTGGAACCTAGAAAAATGGTACGGATGAACCGATTTTCAGGGCAGAAATTGAGACACAGATGTAGAGAATAAACGTATGGACACCAAGGGGGAAAGTGGTGGGGGTGGTGGTGTGATGAATTGGGAGATTAGGATTGACATATATACACTAATATGTATAAAATGTATAGCTAATAAGAACCTGCTGTATAAAAAAATAAAGAAATAAAATTCAAAAAAAAAATCTAATACCACAGGAAAAAAAATTTAAAAAATTGTAGACATTTCAGGTCAGTGCTTTCAAAAGCCCAACAAATCAGTTTTTACATCACATTGTATGAAATGCTCTAGTATACTATTATAATAACAAACATTATGTTTGCTATCTGAGTAAAAAACAAAGTCTGTAAAACACTGATGAAATCACTTCAAGAATGAAAAAGATCAAATAAACCTGAAATCAAAATTTCCAATATTTCAGAGGGCATGTTTTTCCCCTGAAAGATGAAACCAAGATTTATGTTAACAATATAAACACTTAAAATTCTGAAGCAGCATTTCCCAAACTACTACTGTTGTCCCTCAGAATGATAATCTTATAACAGGACAAAGGTAGAGGAAGAGTTAATGGCCAAATGAATTCAAGAAATTCTCCATAAAATACTGCATTCTGAAGATATACAATAAATATTAGTATATAAAGTATAGTCATAGTGGACCAGCTTTAAGAAAACAACTTATTTTTGTTCCAACCAACATTTTAGATATATTTTCAATTACAGGAATTTAAAAAATTTGATTTAAATTCTGTTTTTGTTCACCAGCTTCAGTGTCTCAAGGCACATCAGTTTAGGTATCATGCTTAAAGGCATTTTAATTAAAGACAAATAATTAGCTATTAAAAATGTTGCTATGTCTCCAGAGAAAATTCTATCCACGTAAATGCTTAAGCAAAGTCTCTTATGCTGCCTGGAAATAGCAATAAAAAAAAAAACTAATAGTTATAGAGGACTAACTATGCATCAGGTGTTGTGCAAAATATATGTAAGCAACATCAATTATATTTCCCTGACCATATACTTTCTCCTTCTATTACATGCTCCACACTGCTAAAATCATTATCTCCCAAACAACATTATTTCAGTTATTTTGGTCATTTGTCACTGAACAAAAAGGAATATTCAAGACTCCTTAATACAATAGGCAGGGCACCTCATAATTTATTTATTTGTATTACATTGATTTTATCCTTTATTTCCATAGACTATACTGTGGTGGAATTTTTTTAGGTGATTAGGGATCTAGAACTTAATTTAGACAAGGGCCCTTCTCCCATATTAAGCACATTTTATAAGTGATGAGAGACAAGCCTATTAATAAATGACTAAGTTAATTTAAAATGAGTGGAAGTGTTCTAAAAGTAGTACGTTAAGACAAAGTGATATGAATGAAAATTCCTTTAGATAAGGTGGTCAGTTACCTCAATAACTGGTAACTGAGACTTGAATGATGAAAAGAAATTAGCCCCAAATTCTAGAGAAATTAATAGTGGTTGAAACAGACAAAACAAAAAGTGCAAAGGCTTTGAGATTAAAAAAAAATAAGTTATTTATTGAGAGAATATAAATCAGGCCTAGGCAGAGCATAGAGAACAGAATTCTGTGAAGTTTCTAACTATACCCCTTTCCCACCTGCACTCAGTAAAATCATTGAGGAACAGCTTAACCCAATGATTGCAAGTTCCTGGCTTTCTCTCAAGGCTCTGTACCTCTGAATGTGCTACTCATTCTCCTTAGAATATTTTATTTGCTAATAAATAATATTAGCAAATCCATTTTACATTAATATAGTCTTCAAAAATTCTAATATTAAGAAATGCAGCTCAAGTTCCAGATTGACTCTTTTCAAATAACTTGTTTTATGTATAGCTTATTTTCCCAAAGATTCCAGAATTTTATATTTATCAGTTTCAAAGTTGTTTAGAGTTGCATTAATCCAATGTAAGCCTTAGTTTCCATTTATATAAAAATAGAAATATCACTTTGTATATTTAATATAGAGTAAATTGCCATATATCTTACAGGATCTAGATTTTGGGACAAATGTTGGATTAAGGTCTAAGTAAATTTCTTTTTTTAAGAGGTATTCTTCAAGGAGGGATAATTAAAAGTTTATTAGAAATGTAAATAGGGAAAAATGAATGACCCGTTCTCAGGTATTTTAAGTTTTAAGTAATTGCTCAAAAAGTTTTTTATTCAGAGGAAGTGGAGGGAATATGTTACAATCCTTTTTACGAAGCTAGTATTACCCTGATGCAAAAACCTGACAAAGACAGGAAAAAAACAAAACAAAAAAACAACACTACAGATCAGTATGCCTTTTGAACATAGAAAAATCCTTAACAAATATTAGCGAATATAATTCAGCAATATATAAAAATAATTATACAGCATACCAAGTGGGCTTTTTTCCAGGTCTGTGAGGCTGGTCAAATATTTTAAAATCAATGTAATCCAAATTAACAGTCAAAAGAAGAAAAATCACACAATCATATCAATTGACAAGGAAAAGTCATTTGGCAGAATTCAACATCCACTCATGATAAAATCATAAGCAAGTTAGGAACAGAGAGAACTTCCTCAACTTTATGAAGAACATCCACGAAAAACTCTACAGCTAACTTTATACTTAAGGGTGAAAGACTGAAGTGTTCCCTGCTAACAAGAAACAAGACAAGGGTGTCCACTCTCATCACTCTTATTCCACATAGTTCTAGAATGCAAGAAAAGGGGAAAATGATATAAGAGGTGTACAGATTAGAAAAGAAGAAATAAAATTTTATATTTAATTTGTATATTTGCTGTTGAATGATTTATGTAGAAAATCTCAAGTTATCTATTTTAAAAATCATACAATAATGTGTTTAGCAAGGTCTCAGGGAACAAGATCAACAGACATTCATTCAAACATTACTATCATTCAAGAAAAAAAAGAAATGCTTAGTTGTAAATCTAAGAAAATATATGTAGGACTTTCATGCTGAGCCAGAACATTCTGATGAAAGAAATCAAAGGAAGTCTAGTAAATGGAGACATAGACTATGCTCAAGGGTTGGAAGGTTCAACAGAGTAAATATGTCACCTCTCTCCAAATTCACGTATAAGTTTCCTATAATTACTGTTAGAATCCCAGACAGATACTTTGTAGATATAGACAAGAACATTCTAAAATTTATATGGAGAATAAAGGAAGTAGAATAGCAAAAACAATTTTGAAAAAGAAAAATAAAGTGGATGGAATAGTCTACTTCATCTTGATAAGGCAGAGAGATGACAAACCAATCAGAATGGCTAAAATAAAATTCTAAAAAATAGTGACAAACCAAGCACTCATGAAAATATTGAGGACCTGGATCACTTTATTTAATTTAATTTATTTATTTAACATCTTTATTGGAGTATAATTGCTTTACAATGTTGTGTTAGTTTCTGCTGTATAACAAAGTGAATCAGCTATATATATACATACTTCCCCATATCTCCTCCCTCTTGCGTCTCCCTCCCACCCTCCCTATCCCACCCCTCTAGGTAAACACAAAGCACCGAGCTGATCTCCCTGTGCTATGTGGCTTCTTCCCACTAGCTATCTATTTTACATATGGTAGTGTATATATGAGGACCTGGATTACTTTTAAATTAATCATGGTCACGTAGTGCAACAAAGCTACTCTGGGAAACAGGTAGGCAGCTTATTAGTCACCTAAACATGCAGCTACCTTATGAACCAGGAATTGGTCTCCTGAGCATTTATCTCAGAGACATAATGATTTATATTCACATATATAATTGTACAGTATTTTCCACAGCTACTTTATTCATAATAGCCCCAAACTTGAAACAACCCACATGTCCTTAAATGTATAAATTAATAAACAAAATGTGGTACATCTATACCATGGAATACTACTCAGCAGTAATAAGGAAAGTATTGATAGTCACAAATGCTAGATGAATCTCCAGAATTATGCTGAGTAAAAAGAAAATCTCAAAGATTACATACTGTATGACTCCATTCATATAACATTTTTGAAATGATAAAATTGTAAAACTATTGAGATGGAGAACAGATTAATGGTTACCAAGTATGTTAGGGTTCCTCCCAAAACATATATTGTATATGATATATATATTGATATATATGAAGTTATATATAAATATATAATAGGATATATAAAATGTATGTATATTATAGATTATATATATCACATGTGTATTATTCTAACTATAAATAACCATAATATATAATATATGTATATATAATATAATAGGAGATCTATATCTATATCTATATATAGATATATTGAGAGAGACAGCCCATTGAGAGAATTAAGAGAGATTTATTTTAAGGAATTGGCTCATGAGTTGTAGGGATGGCAAGTCCAAATTCTGTAGGGCAGACTGTCAAGCCTAAAACCCAATTGGGGTTGATGTTCCAGTACTGAATTTAAAATTATAGGGCCAGCAGGTAGGCTGGGAGCTCAGGCAGGACTTCTTCTCTTGGAAACTTCAGGTTTTGCTCTTAAGGTTTTCAATTGATTCTGTGAGGCTTACATTATCAAGGGTAATCTTTACCTCAAGTCACTGATTGTAGCAAATCTACAAAATACATTAAATAAAATACTGTGAACTACCCAAGTTGACACATAATACTATAATATGAGGATATAGTGCATGAGTCCTAACAGGGAATAGTCTAATATGATTCATAGGTAATATTTTTACTCCTGTTAAAGCCAATTATTTACATTTTATGTTAGGGGTAGTAACAGCAAGCACCATTAGTGCTTGCAATTCAAACTTTGGATATGGATTGTGTATCATTTTAAACACTATCTGATATAGAGATTTAAAAAGGCAAACATATTGATCACCTGCAGTTTGTCATGGAACCAGGTAAATTGTTATGGAAAAATACATATCTTCCAAAAGGGTCCTGTGAAGAGTGGCTTAAATATAGCACTTTCTTACTGCACTTAATATGTAGTTTAATTTGTAAAATTACATGAAGTTAAAAATATTAAAACTCAAAGTTTTATAAAATAGTCCTAGAGGACAATCAAGAAATTTCAGACCTTCACAAAATTTCAGACCTTTCACAAAAAACTTCAGAAGGCTTCCTGCTGTTAAGCAATAATAAACTAATTGTGACTTCCAAGTAGAAAACCACAAGGAAGATTGCACATCCAAGAGAAATTTAATCTGAAGTTAGAATCTAGCTCCTTATTACAGTTATTATCCTCATTCGGTTAACATTTTTGTCAGTTAATAAGGCCATCTGGAGCCTATTATGACTTCACACATAGATTTTGCTTGTCTTAATTTGTATCCAGGGATGCTCTACAATTAAATTATATGGTTTAAAAGTATTTTACTAAACTATATATTATGTAACAATGATTACATTAAGCCTACAGGTTGTGGTTATTTTTAACTTTGACTTTTGAGTAGGTTTGTGACAAATATTCTATCATATTATTTATGTGGTTTCTGACTTTTGCGTTTGGAAGTGATAGGTGATTATTTCCAGATATTTTATTTTCACTACTTTACATACTTTATTTTTATCTCTCACTTATTTATAACATCTTATATTCTATGATAAGAAGTGTCTGTTATTAAGTTAGTACTTTAAATATATGGCAAAAATAACAACAACAACAAATGCAGTTCACCCAAATGGGAATTGTTCCCAATTTCATTATTATTTATTATATTCAAAGTATTGTGCTCAAATAAAATCTCATATATATCAAGTTACAATTTGCATGAGGACCAAAAAAAAAAAAAAGAAGCAGCAGTGAATTTTAAAAATTGGGTTGACCACTTATATTTTTCCTTCCTTTCATGTGGCACATGGTTAAAACAAACCACACTAATAAAAGAGAAGACATGTGGACAACATTTAGAGTGGCCTAAATGTTAAATAAATGTCTGTCATGCTAACCATACAAATATATTTTGAATGGACAAGGAAACAAATTTGACTATTAACATGTTTTTGACTGGAGACATATTACGGCCACCGGCGTTATTTAGTTTCTGCAAAAATCCCCTGGTCAATATGTTAATTGTGAACCTGACTTGATATGGATTGTGGTGCAAAAATGGAAGTTTTATTAAAATTCATATTTCTTGAAGGATTATTATTCCTTTTATTTATGTTGATACTTCCTATAATGGTCTTCAACATTTATCTTTATGATTTTTAAAGCATCTAAACCCATCACAAATTCACAAATATTTTCTCTCATTCAGTAGGTTCTTTTTTCATTTTGTCAATGGTTTTCAATGCTGTGCAAAAGCTTTTAAGTTTAACTAGATCCCATTTGTTTATTTTTGCTTTTATTTACTTTGCTTTAGGAGACAGATCCAAAAAAATATTGCTGTAATTTATGTCAAAGAGTGTTCTGACTATTTTTTTCCTGTAAAAGTTTTATGGTTTCTGGTCTCACATTTAGGTGTTTCATCCATTTTATTTTTATACATGGAGTTAGAGAATGTTCTAATTTCATCCTTTTACATGTAGCTGTCCAGTTTTCCCAGCACACCTTACTAAAGAGACTGTCTTTTCTTCATTGTATATTCTTGCCTCATTTGTCATAGATTAATTGACTATAAGTGCTTTGGTCAATTAATCTGTTCCATTGATCTATTGGTCTATTTTTGTGACAGTACTATACTGTTTATTACCATAGCTTTGTAGAATAGTCTGAAGTCAGGAATCATGATTCCTCCAGCTCTGCTCTTCTTTGCTCAAGATTGTTTGGGCTATTTGGGGTCTTTTGTGTTTCCATACAAATTTTAAAATTATTTATTATAGTTCTGGGAAAAATGCCATTGGTATTTTGATAGAGACTGCATTGAATGTGTAGATTGCCTTGGGTATGGTCATTTTAACAATATTAATTCTTCCAATCCAAGAACATGGTATATCTTTCCATCTGTTTATGTTGTCTTCAATTTCTCTCATCAGTGTCTTAGAGTTTTCTGAGTACTGGTCTTTCACCACCTTAGGTAGGTTTATCCTAAGTGTTTTATTTTTTTTGAGCAATGGTAAATGTAATTGTTTCCTTCATTTCACTTTCTGCTATTTCATTATTAGTGTATAGAAATGCAACCGCTTTCTGTATGTTAATTTTGTATCCTGCAACTTTACTGAATTCATTGATGAGCTCTTGTAGTTTTCTGGTAGCAACTTTAGATTTTCTAGGTATAGTATCATGTCATCTGCAAACAGTGACAGTTTCACATCTTCCTTTGCAATCTGAATTCTTTTATTTCTTTTTCTTGTCTGATTGCTGTGGCTAGGACTTCCAAAACTATGTTGAATAAAAGTGGCAAAAGTGGACATCCTTGTCTTGTTCCTGATCTTAGAGGAAATACTTTCTGCTTTTCACCATTGAGTATGATGTTAGATGTGGGTTCATCATATAAGGTCTTTATTATGCTAAAGTATGTTCCCACTATGCCAACTTTCTTGAGAGTTTTTATCACAAATGGATGCTGAATTTTGTCAAAAACTATTTCTGTATCTATTGAGATGATCATATGGTTTTTATTCTTCAGTTTGTTAATGTGTATTACATTTACTGATTTGCAGATATTGTAAAAAACTTGCATCCCTGTCCTAAATCCCTCTTGATGATGGTGTATAATCCTTTTAATGTATTGTTGGATTTGATTTGCCAATATTTTGTTGAGGATTGTTGCATCCATGTTCATCAGTGATATTGTCCTGTAATTTTCTTTTTTTGTGATATCTTTGTCTGGTTTTGGTATCTGGGTGATCTGGCCCCAAAAGATGAGTTCAAAAGTGTTTCTCCTCTGAAATTTTTTGGAATAGTTTGAGAAGGATAGGTGTTAACTCTTCTCTAAATATTTGGTAGAATTCATCTATGAAGGCTTCTGGTCCTGGAGTTTAGTTTGTTGGGAGTTTTTAAATTACTGATTCAATTTCATTACTGGTAATTGGTCTGTTCATATTTTCTGTTTCTTCCTGTTTCAGTCTTTGGAGATTGTACATTTCTAAAAATTTGTCTTTCTACTATGTTGTCCATTTTATTGGCATATAGTTTTCATAGTAGTCTCTTATGATCCTTTGTATTTCTTATGGTTGTAACTTCCCTTTTTTCATTACTGACTTTACTGATTTGGGCCCTCTCCCTTTTTTTTCTTGATGAGTCTGGGTAAAGGTTTATCAATTTTGTTTACCTTTTCAAAGAACAAGCTTTTAGTTTCATTTATCTTTTCCATTTTTTTTTTTTAGTCTTTATTTCTTTTATTTCTGCTCTGTTCTTTATGATTTCTTTCCTTCTGCTAACTTTGAATTTTATTTGTTCTTTCTCTAGTTCCTTTAGGTGTAAGGTTAGGTTTTATATTTTAATAAATTTTATAATTTTAATAAAATTATTGGAATATCAGAAAAAATGTTTATTCCAATATTTTACTTTTTACTTATAAGCTATAAATTATTAATTTTCTGTAAGTTTGTTAACAGATAACTACACAAATTAAAAGTCACAAACTTATTCATATTTTTTCTGGCAAAATAATTTTATCTGAAATCTATATAAAGTTCTGATTCCATACGAAATACTTGCTACCTCTGTCATTCAACAGACTATATTATTAAAACAAATGTGAAAATATGTATTCCCACATAAAGAACAGCCTTCTGATTTTTTTATTATTTCCTTCCACAGGAATCTGGTTATGTCATTAAGATAATACTATGTGCAGTAAAAGAATACTACCAAATTCTAAGATACAGACACAGTATTATTTTGTAATGTTATGAAAAATAAAATAAATAATTGCAAGTGAATATTTGAAATACTCCAAAATTCTTCTCCAGGTATACAAATAATATTGTTATATATAATGTACCTCCAAAATTAATCAATTAATATTTTAAGTAATGTATTAAAATGTTGGTGTATACTGGAAGAGTTTAATACTCTTAACACAGGAAAGTTGACAAGTGTAACCATGAGTTAAAAGATAGCAGATAGAATGTCAATGTGGCTAAAATTTAGAAAACTTGTCAAGTGTGACAAGATAAGGTGGTTTTCAAGAAGAAAGTAGGTAATCTAGATCTTATGGACTGGAAAAGCATTGGAGATTTATAATTGTTTTTTAAATACCCCTGTCATTTTTCTGTAGGAAATAGACTGTAGGTTTGTGCATTGCAGGGACAGGGGGTGGGGATAAATGAACAAATAAATAGGTTCAATAACTAATAATACAGCATATTGTTTCAGAAGTGCTGAGAACCTTCCTTATCCATATATGTTTTTCTAGGAAATCTATCCTCATCTATCTGCCTCAACTTTATTTAATAGGAACAAAAATGTTTTATACAGAAAATTGAAATTAAGCTTAAAATAGAAACAATGATGGCAAGTGTAAGATTCTGATGATTATATATCATATCTTTTTACTAATGGGAATAAAAAAGGGATTGGGATATTCACAAATGAATAGTTCATAAATTATTTCATGTAGATTTTATAAAAGCTAAAATTAATTGAAGATAGATATTCATTACTTAATACTGTTTATATATATTGATTGGCTTCTGGTCCTGAATTAAGGAGGATTGTTTGTTACTTATAGCTGTTTTGTTTAAGTCATTCTATAAACTGCCACTTCACTATAGCAAATAATCTTATGCTTTCCATAACACAGTAAGGAGCAAACACAAATAGCCATTGAAAATTTAATCTTAACAAGGCATTCAGGGAACTCATGGGGATTCTTCTGTTAATTGGAAATTGAATGACAAACTCTAAATGTCTTATTTCCCAAAATGCTCTGTTACCCTAGTCTATTGGTGAGAGATGAAATGTTCTGTTAGAAATGCCTGTTTCAGTTTAAATATTTCAACATTTTTTTTTTTTAATGTCTGATAGACAACTGACAATGAGCTGTTTAAGACAAAGCTAAAGAATCTGTTTTCTCCAAATTGTAACTTAAATTAACCAAGCCAAAGAATAAGCAAACTAGTAGGAATGAAACTTTGCTAAGTAATGCAACACCTTTTTTTGTCTATAATTAAACTTCATTTTTATTATTAGCATTCATTCAGCTAAGTAGCAGGAAACATAATATCAGAACATTGTTTTTCTATAATTGTAGTTTTCTATGCTACTTTTCTCACTACAAGTCAGGTCATGGGGGCTCTGTAGGATCTTGTCTCCTCAACAGGTTCTACCTGGAATCATGGTACAGCTTGTCTTCATCAAATCAGTAAGTTCCTGTTAATGGTAATACATTATGATAAATTTAGTGACTTAAAACAACACAAATTTATTCTCTTACAGTTCTGCAGATCAGAAATCCAAAACCAAGATGTTAGCAGGGCTGAGTTCTTTTTAGAGGCTTTAGAGGAGAACCCATTTTGTTGCTTTTTTTCAGTTTCTTAAAGATCACCATCACTCCTTGGCTGATAACCCATTCCTTAAATCATTCTAACCTATTATTTCCATTGTCATATCTACGGCTACTGACTCTGATCTTCCTGCCTCCTTCTTAGGAGGACCCTTGTGATTACATTTGGCCCATCCAGATAATGCAAGGCAATATCCCCCTCTCAAGATCCTTAATCACACCTGCAAAGCTCCTTTGCGATGTAAAATAACATATTCACAGGCTCCAGGGATTAGAATGTGGACATCTTTGGGGAGGATATTAATCAGCCTACCATACCAAACTCTGGGATTTTCTCTCCTCTGGAATTTAGCCCAGTCATCACAGGGTTAACAGCTGCCAATAGGGGGAATCTGTCTCAGAGGTGTATTATCTTGCTTTATTTCCATATGCTAATTCCTAACTCCTGATTATGTAAAATTTCTTTTTCTGGGCATGAGTTAGTTAATCTCGCTCTTTTCTTTCAGACATAATGCTTAAATTCAGCATTTTAAATGTCCAAGAATTGGTTTCTCTATAGTCTTTAGTCTCCTGTGTTATGCCCTCAGGGCCATTCTGTATAGAAAATCCTATTAATTTCCTCAGTAGCAGATATTATTATGAAATAATAATAGGTGTAGAAAAATGTTCCTGTTGATATATAAAAATGTTAACCTTGTGTATCAGATTTGTCTGTAACATGAGAAAGAAAAAAAAAATGCTTGCTTAAGATATGTACTATATTTCAGAGGTATCAGCTACTATTTCATTCAATATGGAATTGTATCTCCTTTTGTAGTTACATTCACTTTTCACAGAATCAGGTTAAACCTCCAGTGCATCTTTGAATAAGAATAAAAGTCCTGAAAAGTACAAAACATACCTTGGGAAGAATTAGGCATGGTAATACCTGAGAGAGAATTCTAACCACACAAAACTGTCACCATTTTCCAGAATACTATGTTTTTCATGTAGTCTTAAAATTATGGACAAACGATGTTTTTCAGGCCAACATTAAATGATGAGAAAGCAAAAGCTTTCTGGTGTAAAATGGGAGTTATAAAAAGGCCAATTCAGTTGAATTTGTATTTAACTCTCTTCAATGGTATAATACTGTTCTTCTTGTCCCTAGAAATATATGAAGCTGGAACAATCAACGGTTTGGTGAGATTAAATTTGGCTTTGCTGCCCAGGAGATATTCTAGAATCTTTTAGGCCTGGAAAAAAATCATGCTTTATGTAGGGTAAAGGTGAGCATCAGGACTGTAATAAAGGCTTAATTATAATAGGTCTATAAATATATGAACAAAATTTGTTACATGTTAATTAAAATATCTTTCTTTTTAAATTATAGCCATCCGTGTGTGTGTGTATGTAAGAATATTTCCTTGTGGTTTTACTATACAGTTCCCTAATAATTAATGATGTTGAATAACTTCTTGCATTTTTAGCTATTCATATATTTTTCCTTTTTAAATGTTTGTATTTAATTACTTTGTCCATTTAAAATTTATCTTATTATTGAGTTGTAAAGTTTTTTTTTGTTTTTTTTTTTGCGGTACGCGGGCCTCTCACTGTTGTGGCCTCTCCCGTTGTGGAGCACAGGCTCTGGACGTGCAGGCTCAGCGGCCATGGCTCACGGGCCCAGCTGCTCCGCGGCCTGTGGGATCTTCCCGGACCGGGGCGTGAACCCGTGTCCCCTGAATCGGCAGGCGGACTCTCAACCACTGCGCCACCAGGGAAGCCCTGTAAAGTTTTTTATATATTCTGCATACACACTTAAAAATATATGATTTACAAATATTTTCTTCCAATTCATGGCTTGTCCTTTTTTAAAATTTTGAGGTAAAGAAAAATAATTTTAATGATAAAAGCATATTTCACTAATAAGCTAAAACAATTATAAACTTATATACCTAATGACACCTGCAATGAAATATATAAGGCAAAGTGTAAAAATAAAGAGAATCTGATATAAACTGTGTCAGGAAGATTTAAGTGTCTTTTAAGCAGATATAAAATAAGTATATAAACAAGGGACTTCCCTGGGGGGTCCAGTGTTTAAGACTCCACGCTTCCACTGCAGGGGGCTCAGGTTTCTATCCCTGGTTTGGGAACTAAGGTCCCGCATGCCCCATGGTGTGGCAAAAAAAAAAGTATATAAACAATTTGAAAAATATAATTAATCATATATATGTATATATACACACAGTATATTGTATTATTTATAAGACAGGATCACTTATAAGGCTCTAGCTTAATGATAATAAAATTGAGAAAGAGATTTTGATAAATCAGGAGAATATGTTTTATTCCTATAAAAATACTATATATTCTTTTCTGCTTGTGAAAAAAACATTATGTCACCAATAATATTTTGTCTTAACTTGGTTCCTATAATAAAATACCATAGACTGGGTCACATAATCACACAGACATTTATTTCTCATAGTTCTGGAGTGTGGGGAAGTTCAAGATCAAGCTGCCTGGATATGCTTTCCTGGGGTGGCCCACATCCAATGGCTTAGTGTAGGTTGCTCATTCAGCCCCTTTGTCTAAACTTGGGATAACCCTGAAGGGCATCCTAGGCCCAGAGCTCCTCCTGAGGTAGCACAAGCTTCCATCTGCCCAATCTTATTGATCTCAAAAGTACCTTATTGTAGTAAACTTTAGTTATGCTAATCGGTCTCAGAAATAGAAACCAATCTGAAAAAAGCGACATACTGTATGATTCCAACTCTGTGCCATTCTGGAAAAGACAAAACTAGGGAGACAGTAAAAAGATCAGTGGTTGCCAGGGATAATGATGGTGGGTGGGATAAATAGGGGATTTTTAGAGCAGTGGAACTACTCTGTATGATGCCTTAGTGATGGATATGTGTCGTTATACATTTGTCCAAATGCATAGGATGTACACACGAAGAGTGAACAGTAACATAAACTGGGCTTTGAATGATGATGACCTGTCAAAATGTAAGGTCATCAATTATAACAAATGTACCACTCTCATGGGGGATGTTGATAATCAGGAAGGCTATGCATACATGGTGGCAGAGAGTACATGGGAAATTTCTGTACCTTAGTCCCAATTTTTCTGTGAACTTAAAGCTGCTCTAAAAAATAAACTTCAAAAATTGGTTACAGGGATTAGAGACAAGATGGCGGAAGAGTAAGACGCGGAGATTACCTTCCTCCCCACAGATACACCAGAAATACATCTACACGTAGAACAACTCCTGCAGAAAACCTACTGAACGCTGGCAGAAGACCTCAGACCTCCCAAAAGGCAAGAAACTCCACACTTACCTGGGTAGGGCAAACAAAAACACCCTAAAAACAGAGACATAGGATAGGGACGGGACCAGCACCAGTGGGAAGGAGCTGTGAAGCAGGAAAGGTTTCCACACACTGAGAAGCCTCTTCGCGAGCAGAGACTGCTGGTGGCGGAGGGGGGAAGTTTCGGAGCCACGGAGGAGAGCACAGCCGCAGGGGCACGCAGGGCAAAGCGGAGAGATTCCCGCACGGAGGATCCCCACACGGAGGACCGGCGCCGACCGGCACTCACCAGCCCGAGAGGCTTGTCTGCTCCCCCGCCGGGGCGGGCGGGGCTGGGAGCTGAGGCCCAGAGTGCAGGGAGAGGACTGGGGTTGGCGGCGTGAACACAGCCTGCAGGGGGCTAGTGCACCACGGCTAGCTGCCAGGGAGTCCGGGAAAAAGTCTGGACCTGCCGAAGAGGCAAGAGACTTTTTCTTCCCTCTTAATTTCCTGGTGCGCGAGGAGAGGGGATTAAGAGCCCTGCTTAAAGGAGCTCCAGAGACGGGCGCGAGCCGCGGCGGCTACCAGCGCGGACCCCAGAGAGGGGCCTGAGACGCTAAGGCTGCTGCTGCCGCCACCAGGAAGCCTGTGTGCGAGCACAGGTCACTCTGCACACCTCCCCTTCCGGAGCCTCTGCAGCCCGCCAACGCCAGGGTCCCGTGATCCAGGGACGGCTTCCCCGGGAGAACGCACAGCGCGCCTCAGGCTGGTACAACGTCCTGCCAGCCTCTGCCGCCGCAGGCTCGCCACGCGCTCCGTGCCCCTCCCTCCCCCCGGCCTGAGTGAGCCAGAGCCCCCGAGTCAGCGGCTCCTTTAACCCGGTCCTGTCTGAGCGAAGAACAGACGCCCTCCGGCGACCTACACGCATAGGCGGGGCCAGATCGAAAGTTGAGCCCCGGGAGCTGTGCGAACAAAGAAGAGAAAGGGAGATCTCTCCCAGCAGCCTCAGGAGCAGCGGATTAAATCCCCACAATCAACTTGATGTACCCTGCATCTGCGGAA
>RJWK010010303.1:0-43914 GCA_004363435.1 Platanista minor | reverse complement strand
TTTTTTGGCTGCTTTGATTCTTCCTTGCTGCGCGCTGGGTTTCTCTAGTTGCGGAGAGCAGGGGCCACTCTTAGTTGCAGCGCGCCGGCTTCTCATTGCGGTGGCTTCTCTTGTTGCGGACCACAGGCTCTAGGTGCGTGGGCTTCAGTAGTTGCAGCACGTGGGCTCAGTAGTTGTGGCTCACGGGCTCTAGAGCGCAGGCTCAGCCGTCGTGGCGCTGAGTTGCTCCGCAGCATGTGGGATCTTCCTGGACCAGGGCTCGAACCCGTGTCCCCTGAATTGGCAGGCGGATTCTTAACCACTGCACCACCAGGGAAGCCCAGGCTTGTGTTTCTGATCAGTAGGTAGGGGGTAGGACTCAAGAACGTGCTTTTCTAGAGATCTCATGGTGGCTGCTGCTGGTCTAGGGACCACACTCTGGGAACCACTGCTGTACGGGTGTGTTAGAAATGTCGCAGGTTCTCTTACCCGGAACTTGAGGATTGAAAAAGAGTCCTAGGAAATGGGCCACAGCTGTCGGTGGAGAGGCCTCAGTAGAATCCTTCTCAGAGGGATCACTGCTCATCTCTGCACAGGAGCCACTTTCTCTAGAATTTAGAACTTGCCAAAGCGGGACAAAGGTTGCCAAGAACCCACTTGGGGATCCCAATCTAATTTGCCTGCAGGCTCACCTCTCCCCAGTCTATTCTCCTCACTCCAGCCCAGGTGACTGTCTCAATCAGAAATCCGGTTACCTCTGTCTCCTGCTTAAAAACCTTCAGTGGCTTCCTGTTCCTTCCAGCTTAAAGCCCAGACTGTGGGATGCCTTAGCCTGGTTGGCAAACGCTTCATGATGTGACCCTTGACTTTGCATTCAACGTGGGATCCTGCCACTCCCCGACTACCATGGTCCCCAGAAATGACCTCTCTCACCCCATTCCTCTGCACAAGCTTCCCCGGGGTTCAGAGTGAGCTTTCTTTTATTATTATTTTATTTATTTTTTTTTTATTGGAGTGTAATTGCTTTACAATGTTCTGTTAGTTTCTGCTGTACAGTGAAGTGAATCAGCTGTATGTATACATATATCCCCTCCCTCTTGGACCTCCCTCCCATTCCCCATACCACCCCTCTGGGTCATCATAGAGCACCAAGCTGAGCTTCCTGTGCTATACAGCAGGTTCCCACTAGCCATCTACTTTACACATGACAGTGTATTTACGTCAAACCTCATCTCCCAGTTCATCCCACCCTCCCCTTCCCCCCACTGTGTCCACAAGTCCTTTCTCCATGTCCCCGTTTCTATTCCTGCCCTGCAAATAGGCCCATCTGTACCATTTTTCTAGATTCCACATATATGCGTTAATATGCGATATTTGTTTTTCTCTTCCTGATTTACAATGTTGTGTTAATTACTGCTATACAGGGACTTCCCTGGTGGTCCAGTGGTTGGGACTCTGTGCTTCCAATGCAGGGGGTGCAGGTCCAATCCCTGGTCGGGGAACTAGGATCCCACATGTCACATGGTGTGGCCAAAATAGATTAAAAAAAAAAAAAACTAAATCATTTATTTAAAAAATTAATAATAATTACTGCTGTACAGCAAAATGGTTCAGTTATACATATTTATACATTCTTTTTTTTTTTTTAATATTCTTTTCCATTTATCATAGGATACTGAAGGTAGTTCTCTGGGCTACACAGTAGGACCTTGTTGTTTATCCATTCTCTACATAAACGCTTACATCTGCTAACCCCAGACTCCCAGAGTGAACTTTCTGGTCCCCTTTCCCTGCATGGCTGTCTCCTGCTAGATCTCCAAGCAAAGCAAGCCTCCTGCTTAGCCCCCCTCCCCTGGGCACAGGGTTCTCATTACAAGTTGTCCTTAGTACTTTTCTCTGTGTCTGGCCCCCAACCCCCAGGCTATGGAGGGACCAGGACTGGCCTTTGAGTCCCTAATACTTCCAGCACACCTGGATTGAGGAAGGCGCTTGGGGAAGATTTGTTGAGTGAATGGAAATTGTTGAGGGCTCAGCAGGTAGCAGACCACACACTGATCTCAGTAATTACTCTGGATACTTTTTGATACAAAACAATGGAGGGGAAGAAAAACAACAAAACAAGGGGGAGGTGGGGAGGGGAGTGCATTCCCAGGTAAAGCTGAGGAGAGACCTAGAGAGAGGAGAGGGTGGAATTACCAGTACTCCCTTCAAGTCACCTGCAGTAAAATTAATTCCTCCAGCCTTTGTCTACCTAAAGCACAGTGACAAAGGTGGGTTCAGAAGCAAACAAATGAAGCTCTAGAGGTAGAACTTTAGGCCCTGGCCTGTAGAGTGGGGAGGAAGTTGGAGGTTTTGCAGAAGGGGAAGTTGGAGCCTCCTGAAATTAAAGCACCGGTAAGAGAGGCCTCCCCAGGCCCTTAGTTCATGCCTCCTGGGGATCAAGCTCCCCTTCTCTCGGGATGGGGGACAGTGTCTTCCTGATTCCCTTTTGATGTGATGGCCTTAGATGGTGACAAGTTGCTTCCAGGTCTGGATTCTGTGTAGTACCTGAGGACATTAGTTGTCTCTTTCTGCACTTAGTACATAAATCAACTTCATTTTGGAAGCACTTTTATACTTACGAGGCTGACTTCTATGCCGTAGGATGAAGTTTATAATAAAAGAACTTGACTAGGAGGCCTGGTTCCTCTCTCTCCTCTGGTGCCCAGCTAGCTGTCTGCATTTGGGCAGCTGTATTTTCAACTTCCTTCACTGTTCAGGCAGCGCTTAGTAAGAATGCCTGCTCTGGTTTATGTGTGACCCTTTCAAACCGACCCCATAGCTGTTTTCCATTCCTAAGATTGTGCCTTTGCAAACTTGGTCCTACTTTGTAAGTTCTCTCTCTGATATCACTCTCTGTGAACCCCAGTGGCCAGGAAAGTATGATAAACAAAAGCAGTCCCGGAGGGAGTTTCTTAAGATCCAAATGTTTGATCTCAAAATCTGGCTGAATTTATCGGCTGAAACCACCATTGACAGAATATTTCTGGCTGACCTCTCCGCCCTCTGCACCAGCCACCCGGGTTCGGAACCCAGAGCTTCTCAGCTCCTCTTAGCATCTGCAGAGATACCTCCCCTGGGATGAGAGTCTGTGTTCTTCCTGGAACCAATTTAAACCCAAAGGAGCCTTTAAAAAAAATACATTTAATTGTTGGAGAGGCTCCCCCTCCTTTTAACTTCTGAGCTCATTCCCTCTGGGAACAAGTGACATTTAGATTTTGGTGTGTAAGTTGTTTTTTCTTTAGATTAGTTTTTGTGTAAACATTCCCCCGCAAATTATTTTCACATCTTGAGGCAGCTTCTTTCAAGCGGCCAGTCAGACTGATTCCTCTTCTGTTCCCTTTACTACCCGCAGTTCAACTCTCTCTCACTCACCCACTTCCCCATTTCTCAAATTCAAACTAATTCTACTGTTTATGAAAATATTTCCCCAACTTTCTGGTATTTCCATTTCTCAGGGTTATCTCCCCTGGGCCACAGCCAAAGCTGCACCAACTAGGATGAGTGAGGCCAGCCCAGGTCAAAAAAGGGAAGCCATCACTGTGCATGAAGGTGTGGTCAGCGGAGGCTAGGGCTGCCCTGAGAAGGGGCCTCAGGACCCACAAGACAGGCTTAGCGTGAGGCCGGAGGACTAGCTCCAGGACTAAGCAAAGGGGGAGCAGCTTTCTAATTATGAGACTGACAGGAGCCTGGCAGTCACAACCAGAAAAGCAGGCAAAATTGCATCCTCTTCTTCAGCCACAAATGTGATCATTCTTTGTAACAGACCCACAAGAGTAACCTCTCCTCCTGTCTTTTTTTTTTGTTTCCGGTACGCGGGCCTCTCACTGCTGTGGCCTCTCCCGTTGCGGAGCACAGGCTCCAGACGCGCAGGCTCAGCGGCCATGGCTCACGGGCCCAGCTGCTCCGTGGCATGTGGGATCTTCCCGGACCGGGGCACGAACCCCTGTCCCCTGCATCGGCAGGCGGACTCTCAACCACTGCGCTACCAGGGAAGCCCATCTCCTCCTGTCTTTTCTTCCAACATCGCTGTTGAAAGCTTTGTCTAATTTGGTACAATTTTCCTTATACAGACTCTATCTCTCAGCTTTAAGACACATCCCTTTATCAGGGCACCATGAATAGCCACAGGGACTGGTCACAACTCCAGTGGGCGCCATTCATGTAGACTACAATATATTCATCAGAATAAGACACTTCTCCTCAACTAACACAATACTGTAAATCAACTATATTTCAATTAAACAAACAAAAAACCACCAAGCCACTTGTCTTTCAAACTGAGTGACATCTTTTTTTTTTTTTTTTGCGGTACGCGGGCCTCTCCCTGTTGTGGCCCCTCTCCCGTTGCGGAGCACAGGCTCCGGACGCGCAGGCTCAGCGGCCATGGCTCACGGGCCCAGGCACTCCGCGGCACGTGGGATCCTCCCAGACCGGGGCACGAACCCGTGTCCCCTGCATCGGCAGGCAGACTCTCAACCACTGTGCCACTAGGGAAGCCCTGTTTTTCTTTTTCATAAATTTATTTATTTATTTTTGGCTGCGTTGGGTCTTCGTTGCTGCTCGTGGACTTTCTCTAGTTGCAGCGAGCAGGGGCTACTCTTCGTTGCGGTGCGCGGGCTTCTCTTTGAGGTGGCTTCTCTTGTTGCAGAGCACGGGCTCTAGGCACATGAGCTTCAGTAGTTGCAGCACGTGGACTCAGTAGTTGTGGCTCGCGGGCTCTAGAGTGCAGGCTCAGCAGTTGTGGCATATGGGCTTAGTTGTTCCGCGGCATGTGGGATCTTCCCGGACCGGGGCTCAAACCCGTGTCCCCTGCGTTGGCAGGCGGATTCTTAACCACCGCGCCACCAGGGAAGCCCAATATTTAGGTTTTAAAAGATGGGACAGAGCCTGAAAAGACAGATCCAGTGGAGGAATTATTGAATCGTTGGGCAGAGTAAAGAGGAAGAAATAGTTTTTTTTATTTGTTATTGTTGTTGGAAATAGGTAAAGCAAGAGGTGGAATGGTAGTGTGGTCTGTGCAATATGGCTGTAAGTGGGGACTCCAGAGTTAGGTCACCGAGGCTCCCGTCTATGAAACCCACCATGATGCACTTTGCAATAAAGCAAATTTAGATATAAGAGAATTGGTACTTAGTGTCTATCCTCTGCCCAACTCCCATTCTCAACCAGGGTTGGGCTAAGTTTCTTTTTTTTTTGCGGTACGCGGGCCTCTCACTGTTGTGGCCTCTCGCGTTGCGGAGCACAGGCTCCAGACGCGCAGGCTCAGCGGCCATGGCTCACGGGCCCAGCCACTCCGCGGCATGTGGGATCTTCCTGGACCGGGGCACGAACCCGTGTCCCCTGCATCGGCAGGCAGACTCTCAGCCACTGCGCCACCTGGGAAGCCCTCTTTTTCTTTTTTAAATTGTGGTAAAATATATGTAACATAAAATTTACTGTTTTAAACATTTTTAAGTGTACAGTTCAGTAGTGTTAAGTACATCCACGTTGTGCTGGGCTCAGGCTCTTATTTTCTGTGGGGGCAGGGACGACACAACCTCAGAAGACAGAAAGACACTTTCATCCTCTGTGTTCTCCCTGCCCATCTCCCTGGCACCATCTAACTAGGAGGCTCCAGAAGTTGCTGCTACCATCCTGGAGGGCCAGCTAACCCCAGGATGGGTGATTGACCCCATCGACAGGTAAGCCAGAGTGATCAGTCACGACTGAGTGAATGGTACCCAACTGTAGGATGGAATCAGAGGGCACAGATGGACCTCTGGAACACCTGGCCAGCAGGTGGCGCTAGCTCTCCCCAGTCATTTCATTAACCAATCCTGAATTTTGGGGGACTGAAAATTTTGGATTCCATGCGTTTCCTATGGAGGGGTTTACCGTGTATATAAATACACAGGTAGTATCTAGTACATAAGCACTCAATAGGTACTAGATATTACCAGGCATGTCTAATATTCAAATTCAAGCTATTGCATTCCTATGATGTTAACTTGTTCTACAGCCACAGGATTTCTATAACATTATTATTATATTACTATTACTACTTTGGTGAAGATTTCTTTTAAAAGATGCTAAGGGGGACTTCCCTGGCGGCCCAGTGGTTAAGACTCTGTGCTTCCACTGCAGGGGACATGAGCTTGATTCCTGGTCGGGGAATTAAGATCCTACATGCTGTGCAGCGCAGCCCAAAATAAAAAAGATGCTAAGGTACATATTTGAGTCAATGCAAGTATAGAGACATAGAAACAGCTATTAGATTCAGAGTGAAGATAAGAAATCACTGGAGGAAGGACTGGTGGTTTCCAAGGGGGAGGGGGTTTGGGGAGGGATGGAGAGGGAGTTTGGGGTTAGCAGATGTAAGCTTTTATACAGAGAATGGATAAACAACAAGGTCCTACTATATAGCACAGAGAACTATATTCAATATCCTATGATAAACCATAATGGAAAAGAATATTAAAAAAAGAATGTATATATATATGTAAAACTGAATTACTTTGCTGTACAGCAGTAATTAACACAACATTGTAAACCAGCTGTACTTCAATTAAAACAAACAAACGAAAAAGAATTCATTGGAGGAAGGAAGCTGGATCCAAGCTCACCATAAGAAGGGAAACTTCTGTATAATTCTTGGTGATCTGGGGAGGACGCTGGACTTTCCACAAACCAGGGAACAGAGATTCAAGTCAATCCTGTCCATAGTATCGTGCAGTGTCATGGAGACCCCCAGGTGATAACTAAGCCAGGCATAAAGTCGTCTCTTCAGTGGGAGAGAAGGAAGTGCCCTGTGGGGACTGTGCAGATCCCAGGTGATCCGCCCAAGGGAGTAGGAGGTGCAGACCAGCATCGTTCTTGACACGTGTGGAGCACAGATGCTGCACCAGCCTGTCTAGATTCTAACCTTGACTCTGCCACATGCTAGCGTGGGTCCTTGGACAGGATAACTTTCACTAGATTCCTCATCTATAAAACGGGGATAATAATAATCCATAAGAAACATAAGTAAATATACATGATGTCATCAAGGCATCTTCAATCTATAAAAAATATATTTTATGGACACACTGTAGTACTAACTTCTGTCAGAAAAAGATTGTAAAAGAGAGAAACAGACAGAAAAAAGCTCCATGAGTGCTCAGGTCAGCTCCCTCACCTCTGTTATTTCCGTCTTTCACCTTCCAGTTCCTTTCAACTCTGTAAATTGTAGAAAACTGATGGTAATGAAAATGATACCTGTCCATAGAAATGTGCCTGTGTCAGATAGAATGCAGTTGATTATTGCCTTGAGGCTACAACTATTTTGCATCTATTCCTAATTTTATTTCACAAATCCTTATACTCTCTCTAAGTCTAGGCTCTTTGAATTCTCCTTGGAATCACTTGTAACATTTTACTGGTTCCCTCATTAATTAATAAGTTTAATACATTCTTTGATATGTGTTCATTTAATATATCTGTACAAAAGTCATGGTTATCCAAGAAAAGTATAGGTAACCGTTTACTAAATGATTAGCCTCAGTTTTGTAAACCATAGAAATCACGATTCTCAGATCCTTATATCAGAAAAACAATAATGTTTTTGAATGCTTGTAATCGGTATTTTGATTGAGGATCATACAGTGGATTCTGAAAGGTTTTATTTAGACTATGTGTGTACTTAACATATGTTAATTAACAAAACTGAATAGTTTTTAATGTGTTAGAAAAAAAAACGAAGCTGCCTCTTGGGCAGCTTTACTAAAAATTCTCTTAACACTTCATAGGGTTATTGTGAAGACGAAGTGGGTTAATACGTACACGATCCTCAGAGTACTGCTTGGCACGTAGGAAGCACTAAGCATTAGTGATGATTTTAATTATTTAGACCACAGTACTCAGTACCCTGTGATATAATTATTAATGTCCATCTGCCTCTGCAGTGTAAGGTCCATTAGGATAGGAACTGCAACATGGAGAACAGTAAAGCCAAAAGCCAAGAAGGAACATGGTAGGCAGTCAATAGATTAGTTGAATAGTGTAACAGAGTTTGGCAAATTTCTTTTCATAAAGGACTAGATGGTTAGTAATGTAGACTTTGCCAGTCAAAACGTCTCTGTCCAACCACTTAACTCAGCTGTGCTGGTGGGGAAGCAGCACAGACATTACATAAATGAATGGGGGTGGTGTTACAGGGAAACTTTACCGACACTGAAATTTGAGTTTAATATAATTTTCACACGACGTGAAATATTATTTGTCTTTTGATTTTTTTCCAACCATTTAAACATGTAAGAACCATTCTTAGCTTTAGGGCCATGCAAAAACAGGCAGTAGGCCGGATTTGGCCCCAGGCCATGATTTGCTGACCCTTGAATTGGATGCTGGGTCCATCAAGGGCAAGAATTTTGTCTTCTTCATATAACCTTTAATCTAGTCCTTCTCGTGGAATAGATGTTCAAATGTTTGTGGAATTAAGTAGCTCATGCATAAAGGCAAAAGGGAGATAGTTTAGGAGAGCAACCTGCTGAATTGCTTCAGAAAGATTCAATCTGTAGTTTGACAGGAAGACAGTGGGCCTGGCCAGGGCTGTCCTGTGGGTGGAGTGGGAGGGACTGGTCCCAAATGCATCAGCCACGTCTGTGTCATAATCACTCTTTTTCTATAAATAAATAAATAAATTTATTTGTTTGTTTGTTTATTTATTTATTTATTTTTGGCTGCATTGGGTCTTCACTGCTGCGCACAGGCTTTCTCTAGTTGTGGCGAGCAGGGGCTACTCTTCGTTGCGGTGCACGGGCTTCTCATTGCGGTGGCTTCTCTTGTTGTGGAGCACAGGCTCTAGGTGCATGGGCTTCAGTAGTTGTGGCACGCGGGCTCAGTAGTTGTGGCTCACAGGCTCTAGAGCGCAGGCTTAGTAGTTGTGGTGCACGAGCTTAGTTGCTCCGTGGCATGTGTGATCTTCCTGGACCAGGGGTTGAACCCGTGTCCCCTGCATTGGCAGGCGGGTTCTTAACCACTGCGCCACCAGGGAAGTCCCCCATAATCACTCTTAACTGAAATCTTCAGTGACACTCACGATTTTATAGTCTGCCTGTAAACTGCCTTAAAATCCTTTTCAGAACAAAATGGAATTATAAATAAGTCTAAATAGCCTATGCTGATCAGAAAATGTGACCTGAATCATATTACAAATACCTTCTCCAGACAAGCTAGAACTTGTCAGACTATATTATATTGACACTGGTCAATTTCATAGACCAGACTTAGGAATTTTCCAGAGTTAGGAAACTGGCATAACAGTGTCCAAAAACACAGGGGTCCAGAATTGGATCCGCCTACAAAACTGAACAGGCTCCAGCTGCAGCCTCCAGATGCTGCTGGCTTGGCCTCCTGGTGTGCACCCCCATGCCCCCGCGTACAGTCTCCCAGACCAGCAAAGGCATTTGCCCCCAGCCCAGTGAACCCTCTCCTCCTGAAGCTCAAGGTCCCTGAACACAGTTACCGAAGTTACCCGCACAAAGGTACGGCTGTATTTTCCCTTACGGTTCATAATTCTATTTCTTTTTCTGTGCCTCTGATTTCATTCAGGGCTCAGGCATTTGTTAATGCGGACGGAGGGCGAACTTTCAAATAGGAACCCCATAAAGAGCAGCATTTCTCAATGCAGGGCTATGACCAAATGCATTAGGAGAACAGCTATGTCAGGAATCTCTCTGGAATACGAAGGAAAACTGAACAGAAATTGGAAGAGAGATCGTTTTAAAGATACATTTATTTTTTAAATTAATTAATTTTAAAGTTAATTAAATTAATGAATGAAAATGTTCTTAAATGTTAAATTTATTGTTTAAAAGTAAATTTAAAAAAATTAAAAAACGGAAGTATAGTTGATTTACAGTGTTTCAGGTGTACAGCAAAGTGATTCAATTATATATGTGTGTGTGTGTGTGTGTGTGTGCACGTGTGCGTGTGTACCCTTTTTCAGATCCTTTTCCATTATAGGTTACTACAAGATATTGAATATACTTCCCTTGCTTTACAGTAGGTCCTTTATATACAGTAGTTTGTATATGTTAATTTTATACAGTAGTGTGTATATGTTAATCCCAAATTCCCAATTTATCCCTCTCCCCCTTCCCCTTTAGTAACCATAAGCTTGTTTTCTATGTCTGTGAGTCTGTTTCTGTTTTGTAAATAAGTTCACTTGTATCATTTTTTTAGATTCCGTTTTTTTTAGTGATATCACATGATATTTGTCTTCCTCTGTAAAGACACATTTAAAATGATAGAATAGGGCTTCCCTGGTGGTGGTGGTACAGTCGTTAAGAATCCGTCTGCCAATGAGAGGACACGGGTTCGAGCCCTGGCCCGGGAAGATCCCACATGCTGCGGAGCAACTAAGCCCGTGCGCCACAACTACTGAGCCTGCGCTCTAGAGCCCATGAGCCACAACTACTGAAGCCCGTGTGCCACAACTACTGAAGCCCACGTGCCTAGAGCCCATGCTCCTCAACAAGAGAAGCCACTGCAATGAGAAGCCCGCACACCGCAACGAAGAGTAAGTAGCTCCCGGTCGCTGCAACTAGAGAAAGTCTGTGAGGCCAAAAAATAAATAAATAAATAAATAAAGTTATTTTAAAAAAATAAAAGAAAATGATAGGATGGCTAAAGACCTACACGGTTTTTTAAAGAGCAGAGAGTCACAGAGCACGTCCCAACTTCTGGTGAGGAAAGAGGTCCACGCATCACAGTGACTGTCCAGAGCCCCATTGTCAATCAAGCCAGGTCTTCCGCCAAGCTCTCTTCTTCCAATTGACTCTGGCTCTTTGCATAGAAGATGCAGGCAGGGAAAGGAAGGGGGCCTTTCTTTCAACTAAGATGAATGATCACATATCAATTTGCAGCTTTAAAGAATTTAGAGTGCTACATCTTACTGGGAAAGAGATCACCCACGATACCACTGCTTAGTTATAACCACAGTGATGCTTGTTTCTAAGATGGGGTGAGGCGCTCACGGTCCTTTCTTTTCCCTTTGTGCAACTTACCACACACGTACAATGATGCTTGTAAAAGGGGTGGGGGGGGGGAGTGCTGATTTGCCACTTTCCTGTACATCTGCAATTATTCCAAAATAAGTTTAAAATGTTTGGAGAAGCCTGTGGTTATTTCAACAAATATTCCGACGGACTGATTATTTTCCCAGACCTCTGGAATTCTCTGATTTCTACCCGAGTGACCTTGTGGTGAACCTTCCTGTTTTCTCCTTACGTTTATGTCCTTGATTCAAACGCTCGGATTCAACTTCAAACTTTTATCACCCTTCTGCAAATTCTAGGTCACCTCGGGGCTTAGTCACTTACCTCATACACGTGGATGAACGGCTTGTGGTTACTGAGCTGAAGAATGGCATATGTGGCCGTAGAAAATCGCTCCCATCTAGTGAAGGTTTTCATGAGATCTTGGTGGCTGCAGATACAAACATTCATCATTTAGAACTGAACTGTGTGCAAAGAGAGTTAAGTACAATCAAGGAGAATTCTTGCTTCTAACAGAGGAGGCTTCATTTTTTTCAGATGTAAGTCAGGTTCGTTTTTTTAAGCAGCTGTCACAAAACAGAAATGGGGCTTTTGTTTATTTATTTATTTATTTATCTATTTATCTATTTAGTTTGTGGTACGCGGGCCTCTCGCTGTTGTGGCCTCTCCCGTTGCGGAGCACAGGCTCCGGACGCGCAGGCTCAGCGACCGTGGCTCACGGGCCCAGCCGCTCCGCGGCATGTGGGATCTTCCCGGACCGGGGCGCGAACCCGCGCCCCCTGCATCGGCAGGCGGACTCTCAACCACTGCGCCACCAAGGAAGCCAGAGATGGGGCTTTTGAACCCAAGTAGCTCGCCCTCTGCTGCCACAGAAGGGGAGGAAGAGTTTGGGGAAGGAAAGAAGACTTACACTTTTATTTATTTTTGAAAACACTTTATTTTTTAGAGCAGTTTTAGGTTCAGAGGATTTTATTCTTCATATGCTCCCCCGCTGACTTCCTCTTTTTTTCTTTCCCTCTCACCTGAGCATTAGAAAGGAATGTTTATTATGTCCTATTTCCTGAATGCAGCTTCACGTGCTGAAGTTTTCGTTTCTTTAAGTTAATAAACTGTGGTTGCCGGTTACTAAATGTTGGAGCTCTAGCGCACTTTTAAAAGCTGGATACTGCAAACGGAAGTTATTTTTTCCTCCCACAAAACCCTCGACTGATTCAGCAACCCCTCTTGCCCCCATAACCTAAAATTAGTGGCTTTCAAACTTAAAAAAAATTTTCTGGGGGGACTTTTCAGGCCCCCAACTTAAGACATTTAAAATTGCAACCCGGTGTACACATATGCATGTAAGTGAAATGAAAGTTCCATGAAACAATACTTTCCTTCACTATTTACTCTTACGAATGCTCTTTTCTGTCCTCTTCGCATCCACATCCTCTAAAGTGGGTTTTGACCTGCAGTTTGAAAACCGTGGTCCAAAAGGCTGACTGTAAGCCTGTGGGATTGGGGCCCCCCAGTGACCATTCACACACACTTGCACTGGAAACTGATGCAGGAAATAAAACCATATTTTATTTTATTATTTTCTTTCTTTCTTTTTTGTTTTGCCCCACCGCGAGGCTTGTGGGATCTTAGTTCCCAGACCAGGGATTGAAACTGGGCCCACAGCAGTGAGAGCGTGGAGTCCTAACCACTGGACTGCCAGGGAATTCCCGAAAGTGTATTTTAGACATCTTATTTTTGCCAAAAATTGGTGATGTTACAAAGATCAATTGAAAGGGAGAAAGAAAAAACAATGTGTCAGGAAAAATATCAGGATTTCCTAAGAGATGAATTTTCAGTGCCAGTTTTTCAGTGAAATAGAAGGCACATCATGGCACGTCACCACGAGGTCTGGACTGCTTTGTCTGGACTCAAAGATTTTAGTAAAATATTGTGATTATGCCTGAATGCATCAAATTCACTCACTGTGCTGTCATTTTTGGTGCCTAGAACAAAAATGCCTTTTTGAATCCACAGAGTGTCTTATGTTTGAATATACATATTTTTAAATGTTTAAATTTTTTATTTTTTTGGCCATGCCGCACGGCATGCAGGACCTCAGTTCCCCAACCAGGGATCAAACCAGTGCCCCCTGCAGTGGAAGCACAGAGTCCTAGCCACTGGACATCCAGGGAATTCCCGAACATTTGTGATTATGAGTTCGCACATCTTAAGACTTCGACGTGTTTTGTCAGCTTATTCTCAGGAATGCAGGCAATGCAGGGTGGCCAGCTTCACAGGGCGTGCAACTGAGCTACAGGGTCTGCGGGCACATTAGTGGGGAAATGTTGAGTGGTGGGTACAGCAGCTGTAATTGAGACAGGAAGACAAGAGCACAGCCATTTTGGGAAAGGACCAGGGAACGGCCTTGGGCAAGACAGGCTTTGGAAGCTAAAGAACAAAGGTCCTGGGGGCCAGAGTCCCAGAGACAAAAAACCAGGCTCACAGGAATAAAAGATTAACTTTACCTCTGTTACACCCACGAGTACACCTAGTTGCCACAAGACAAGAAACTCAACTGTAAATTTTAACCTTATCTGTTCCCGTGCTTTCTTGCAGAAAATTCTCATGCATTTCTTTCCCCTTACAGAAGTCGTCCTTATTCCTAACAGCCACCGTGGAGACACCTGAAGCTGATCAAAGAAGTTTGACAATTTCTATCAATAGAAATGATCAGTGATCATGAGACAAACCCTCCCTTTTATTTTTTTTTAAATTTACTTATTTATTTATTTTTGGCTGCGTTGGGCCTTTGTTGCAGCGCACAGGCTTCTCACTGCGGTGGCTTCTCTTGTTGCGGAGCATGGGCTCTAGGCGCACGGGCTCAGTAGTTGTGGCTCGCGGGCTCTAGAGCGCAGGATCAGTAGTTGTGGCGCACGGGTGTAGTTGCTCCGCAGCATGTGGGATCTTCCCGGACCAGGGATCTAACGCGTGTCCCCTACGTTGGCAGGCAATTCTTAACCACTGCACCACCAGGGAAGCCCCCAAATCCTCCCTTTTAGAAGCAACTTCCCCTTCGACTCTGGGAGCTGGCATCCCCCCCACCCTCTTCTCCCTTGAGCACAAGCTACCTCTTTTAACAAAGCTTTGCTTGCCTTAAGTCTTGTGGAAGCGATATTCATTTCTACGGCATTGCTGTCCAAGTATTTGGGAAGGGCGCAGGAACATGACACTCTCACTTCTTGGGAGAGGCCTCAGAATAAACCCAGCTCCTCCATCCTGAGGACAAAACAGGTCCAGAGAGCTGTGGTCGTCAGAGAAAATGAGAGCATGGACTTGGATGTGGGTGTAGGGCTTGGGCCCAGGCCTTTTCCCTTCTCGGGTGATGTGGGCTGGCGTTCACTTTTCTGAGCGCTGTAGTCGCAGTGGACGCAGCAAAAAGTCCTGTGGACCCACCATCTTGCGGCAAGTCCACTACTGTCTGAACACCTCACGACAGGCGTTTTGAGAATGATTTTGAAAGAAAAACGCGGGGACTGTTGCCTTATAGTTAGCACTTTAGGCAGACTTGTGAAATCGCAAATCACAGGAAAGGGCCTTCTAGCATCCTCAGTCCAAATGAGGGTATTAAAGGCCTGTCCAAGGCAGGTGACCAAAGCTGGGACTAGAAACCGCATCTCAGCCTTCATGCCAAAGCTTGTTCCACAAACAAGGATGGCAAAAATGAGAACTGGAGCTTTGATTTCCCTTCCTGTGCCTTTCCAATACAGTAACAAATTATGCATCTTTGACAGTGTTCCTAACACTGTTAAACTTCGGTGACGTGATTATGCAATGGCTTCTCTGACATCGACTTAAATATTCCCACTTGAGATGAGAAAAGAGCAAGAAAATTCATTTAGTGAATAAAAAGTTCATCCTTGGCCCTGTTGAGGACGATTTTCCAATGTATGCCCAGCACATACTGGCCTTAAGAAGAGTAGGATTTGAGATCAAAGAGACCTGGGTTCACACGGCAGCCACCTTCCTAGCTGATTGATGTAAAGGGTCTTTGTTTCTGGGAAAGAATCGTTTTAATTAGCATATTGTTTATATTGAAATGAAGTTTCAGTGAAACTTCAACAAAATATTTCTTTTATATAACTCGCCTCAGAAACTTTTGCATGTTCACTTTAACTCTGCAAATGCAGTATTTGGTAAATGAATGAATGAATCAATGTAGAAAAAAGGTCTTTGGTTTTGGTCCTTAAATGCCTACAGACTTAGAAAGTGACGTAAATATACTACTATCCAAACCTGGGAGAACTTGGATTTGAAGAGTTCCAAGAGGAGTACCGAGAGGCAATTAATTCTGTTGCCCATTTCGAGTGAGGGCAACAATGCTCACTAATATTCGAGCTCTGTGATCTTGGCCACACCACTGTGGCCTCAGTGTCTTCCATTGCAAAGTGACTTCTGTCGACAAGACCAAGTACTTCTTGCTTTGACCACTAGCCACGGCAAGAAAATAATTTTTCTTCATCACCTAGCTCACATTCACTTATATCCAAAACAAACTTCATGAAGCAATACTTACCCTTCATTTGTGCAATGCACTCTATTTCCTGCTGTATTTTCTTTTCATTTATAATGTATTTATTAATTTATTAAATGCTGTGCCACCTCCTTTGGTCATTTTACAGGATTCCCTCCAGGCGGTTCAGCGGGCTCACTAGTGGGAAACACTCTTTTTAAGAACTTTAGAGGCTGCCATGTCTTATGATGTAGGAAATAGTAAGAAAGTAACAGTGCTCTGATTTTCCTTAGTGGATCCCCACCGAAGCTGTAAATGGAGCCTTAACTGGCCTCTTAATTTACCTTTTCCTGTAATAAAACGCATGACATTTCCTGACCAGTCTCCTACCCTTTTAAGTGGAGAGTTGGCCTGGTTAGTACTGAAAAAATTTTTCCTGGTATTAAACTGGAAGAAACATAAAACGTCAACTATTTTCTGTGGGCCGTGCTGCAATGTTTACACAGTTCTGGCTAATCCTGTGTCCTTCAAGAGTCGGAAAGCTTGGGGTGACTTAGGTTCTTACAACTTGAAATATGCCAGGGAAGACAAGCGTCTGTTAAGCAAAACCAAGACGCTCCCAATTAAATGCTTTGTTTGCACAGATGCAAAGGCATGGAAATTTATGTGGCAAGGTCTGAATTCCAAAGTTCGCTTTGTTTTTAATTACGCACCTAACCAAAAGCATAAAACCCCACAAAATGAATGTAGCAAAAATGTCATCTTTTGTATTTTTAGACTGAAATATGGAGCCCATAAAAGTGAGGCTGTCATGAATTTTCGCATTTGGAGATAAAGTGACTTACAACCAGGAAAAAAAAAGTCTCCACACAGCCACATCTAACAGTGATAAACAGTTTTTATTCAGGCAATGAAACATGGAAAAAATATATTAGTTATCATTAATAATTTCATTTGTGTGAGTATAACTTTTACAAATATTTACCTGACATATAAAAGGGAAATTACTTGTGCATATAAAATTTATGTAGATGATTTATTCCACACAACACAATCCTGATAGCAGTAGTCAATGCAGCGTTAGATTCCTCCGGACGAGGCTCCTCACACACTTTGTGGCACCCGTGGGGACACAGTGGAAGCAGATGTGCAATTAATTAACATTTACTTGTTGGCACATTAGTACACAGGGGCATCTATTGGCAAACACACACTTGCTAAAAGCGACACTGAAAAAGTTGCTGCTACCTCTGAGATTTCAAAGAAATGCCTGGATCCTGGCTCACTGGGTGGGAAGGACCAAGCCTGAGGCTGAGAGTGTGAAATCTGCAGACCTTCCTGCACTGGGTCGGGGGCTGGTTTTGGAGCTCGTATTTTTATATGTCCCCTTGAAAACTATTCACAGAGCATCAGTTCACAACGTGACTGGGAGATTCTCTGTGGAGCAGATTTCAGATGCCACCTAAAAGGCAGAGGGACAGAAAGTGGCATCTTCAAGGTTCTAAAGTGATGAATGGATACAGGGAAGGTTCAGACCACACCTCAGCACCAGGCCTGGTCTCCGCCGGCTGAGTCAGGGCGCTAGACGGACCGTCACAGGCCAGCATTGCACGCGACATCTCCATAGTACAACTATAACCAGAGTGTGTATATATATATATATGTGTGTATACATATATGTAGTAGCTGTAACCATATTATAGTTAATAAAGTCATTCCTTAGGAATCTTGCTTGTCCAAATCTAACTGCATGCTAAGAGGCACAGAAATGGGATTGCATTTGGACAAAAAAACTATGGAAAGTGCAATCTTTAGTCTCCAGAATGCTAGCTCTGGGCACCAGGGGGTGGGTCTTCGCTGGAAATTGTTGTTCATACAATCTTCCAGAGGAGATCCTTAGACAGAAGGATCTATCATGACCATTCCTTTGCCTTTACTACACGGGAGACTCAAGGTTTGAGTGATAAGATGCTTTCTTCAAATCACTGGAATCTGGAGGCCAGTCAAACCTTTTTGGACAGAAGTCTCCTTAAAATACTTCTTTATGGGCTTCCCTGGTGGCGCAGTGGTTGAGAGTCCGCCTGCCGACGCAAGGGACGCGGGTTCGTGCCCCGGCCTGGGAAGATCCCACGTGCCGCGGAGTGGCTGGGCCCATGAGCCGTGGCCGCTGGGCCTGCGCGTCCGGAGCCTGTGCTCCGCAACGGGAGAGGCCACAACAGTGAGAGGCCCGCATACCGCAAAAAAAAACAAAAACAAAAAAACTTCTTTATGAAAATCTTTGAAGATGACCCTGTGGACTTTTGGCTTGACATTCTGGGATTCCCAGACTGTTATTTGTTCTTTAATAAGCAAATAATAATCTGCTATCTTTTAAATTCTTCAGAATATATACACCTTTACCCTAAAACACTTTGCTTGAATCATTTAATCCTTCAAACACCTAGTTTCTCTCTTCCCAACAAGAGGATAAAGTAAGAAACCACCCAAGTCCGAGAGCAAGCCTGCATGGTCACAAAACTACAAAGAAGAGACACCAGTCATGGACAATTCGTGAGATGGCTACCAACTGCAGCAGAAAACCGAAAGGAAAACAAAAGGGAACTTTAGGGATTTTACTCCACTAAAAAAGGACATGCTGAATCACTTCCAGTTAGTGCACGCAGACTCACCATTGCCTGCTCATCACAACTCCATTTTGAGCTTTAGAGCCGTCAAGTCCTCTGTTACCTTTCACTAAAATGAAAGTAACATGCTTTCATAAAGTAACATTTAGTAAAATGCTTCACTCTGGCTGCATTGAGTCAGCCCAGGGACATTTGGGGTGGTTTACTCTGCTGGATTATAATCAGTCAGTAAGAATCCAAGGCCCGTACTAAAGTGTCTAAGTATTTGTGTGAGAGTTGCAGAAAGCGTGGGACGGGTGAAAAAAGGTAACTGGCTGGAAAGAAGATTCAACTTGAGCCATCCTCCAAAACTGAAAGGTAAATCTCCCCTTGGACTCCATATCAGTTTGGAAGGCTGCCAGGTCCTCACAGTTTTTCACCATCATGTGTTTCTACACTTCCTAATTTGGGCTACGTCTGAAGATGCTAGAAGCCACGCGAGCAAACTGGGCTTCTCGGTGTTTCCAGGACAGTTTCACAGAACAGAAGGTCTGGGCAGGTCACTGGCTTCCAGGAGTGTCTCCAAATAAATTTGGGGAGGTCTGACTACAAATGACTAGCCAACCAAGTGACAAACTGTGCAGTCTGTCTTCCAACAGATCCTCCAATTAAAACACTTTTCGGTAAAGACTATCTATCTATCTATACTTTGGCAAAATGAAAAACTTAGGATATGGCTCTGGATCCAGAGCCTCAACAAGACCACTCATGTTCCCAAACCACCGTCCCGGCCAGTGGCTTCCTCCCATATTCCCTTCATGTTTGTCACAGGGAGTATTACTGTCTAGCTTACGAGTAATCTGGCCCGCCCATGTTTTGAAGCAAAATTCTAGGTCACATTCTTACTCTCCAGATTACTACAAGTTTCTTTCTCCCCCTTATGTTTTTTAAAAAATAAACAAACATACTTCACTCTGCCCAGTATATTCTCTTGCTCTACCAGCTGTACAAGCTACATTTTTCTTCTTGTTGGAGAAAATCCATCTCTTAAATTAGAAGGAAGACCATTTCCTTGTATTGGTCACAGCTGAGAGGCCAGTGGCAAGTATTACTGAGTAAGGACCCTTTCGTTTTCCTTGTGCAGCAACTTTACTCCCTAGGGTCTAGTTTCAAGCGGGTCTCTTCTCACCAGTGTGCTTGGGAAAGATTGTCGTCACCTCTGTTTCAACACACAGCTTTCTCTTTTTATACACAAGAAGCCTAAAAGAGAGGACTGTAGGTTTATATCAGAGACCCCTATAATAAGCCTTTCATGTGTCAAACAGAGCAAGACAAAACAGGTAAACGTGGATATGTCACCAAAACACAGCAGCAAAAAGGTTTAGCAACGTTTCTTTCTGCAAAACGCAAAATGAGTTTCTCTAGTCGTGGAGGATTGGAAGGGGCCGCAGTCACACTGCCTGGAGACACCTGCTCCTCCGGGGACATGGCTGTAGCAGGGCACTCACATCAAACCCGTGACTGCTTTCAGGGCCCAAGTGATTGTCACATCTCTTCTCCAAACACAGATCATTTCTGTTGTTCTGTTGTTGTTGGTTTTTTTGTACAAAATGTTAAGACGGTAGGCTTTAAAATACAGCCTAAGCACCAATTGTGAGAAATGCATATCGGTTAAATGGGACTTCTGGCTTTAAAAGACATTACTGACCTCCCTGGAGCTAAAGATTGCACCCGTGTGAACAGTACACGGCTAAAGAAAAAGTCATCTTGAAAGAGCTAGAGCGGGTCTCCACGAGGCACAATTCATTGCTGAAGTTGGGTCATGCAGTAGTTTTACAAGAAAAGTACGAAAACTTACGTGTACTGGAGATAATGCGTATCACCATGAAGACGCTCAGGGTGTTCAGATTAAGACAAAAGAGTGCTTTAAAACACCTGTGTGGATTTGGTTTTGCCTATCAAGTGGGAGGGGTTCACACGGGAAATTTCCAGTTGGGGGTTAAGGGCCCCGCCACTCTGAATGGAGCCCAGGAACGGCCTGAGGAATTTGGTTTTGTGGGTGGGATCTGCTCCCTGCACTCCCCTCCTCCAGTCTTCGAATGGCCTTGGTTTAAAAATATTCAAAACGCACTGATTTTTGGAGTGGCTCGCACGATTTTCCCTGCCCATTTGGTTGAAAATTCTACTAGCTTTAAGTTTGCAAGTTTTTCTTTTTTTGCCTTTGGGGAAAAACAATCTGAAGAACAATGCATCACACTTGCAAAAATCCAACTTTTGCTTCACCTTACGATTGCTAATGGAGTTAATTAAATAAGATCATCTAAACCTTTTGACAAGCAGACGTCCTTTGCATATTCTAAATAGAGAGAGAATAGAGAGCAAATGTCGATCTTGGAGCAACAAATGGAAGCGGAGGAGACTGACAGCTCTAGGACAGACTTGCTGAACCCCAGCTGTGAGGGATCGCACAAAGTAGATGCCCTGGGGTCTGAGGACTAACTCCAGAGGGGCCGCCTGCATCCAGGCTGAGGAGCGTCCAAATACGGGGCAACAGGACACTACAGCCAACAGTCTCCCTTATGTGACACCTGAGTCTGAGGTTATGAGTCACGCCAGACATGGAGTCTGGGGGCTTCACCTCCCCAACCCGGCAAATTCTGAAGTTGGCATTCTGAGACAGGACTCTGTTCCAAAATAGGGTTTTACACTTATGGAAATATGCCCTTCTGTAGAGAAGTTCTTATCTGATTACGCTTCAGGGAAAAAACCCAAAACACCACCCAGCAGCGTATGTAAATTGCGTGCGTGCGTGCGTGTGTGAGAGAGAGCGCGTGTGTATAAACGGGTACTCAACTGGAAGTAACAGTAGGCCAAATTATCTCCTCAAAAAAACCACTAGTATTGAAAATTAAATGTAAAAGATGAAATAAATTTTTTAAAAAATCAGACAGGTGGTGGACAGGATCTGGTCCCAAATAGTAGCCATAAAATCATACACTGAACGCACCTGGGGAAAGTAAAGATGACTTTAAAACAAACCAAAGATAGAGAATCCTGCCCAGGCTGGGCAGCCCGTCCCACTGAGCCCGACGGGTCGGTCGGTCAGGCCACTCCTTCTGCGGCTGCGCAGTAAATCCTCCAGCGGCGCCTCCCGGGCGGGTGCGTCAGCAGCAAAGCGGGACAGGCAGCGGTAGGCATGTGCTTTTGTAAAGTTCCGTGGGTTTTTTTTTTCTCTGCAAAGGGGCAATTATTCCTGGATAAGGCAAGATAATCGTGGTCACGAGAGAAGCAGCCAAATGCAGATCTGCTGAGCTAACAGGGGAAACTCAGTCCGTCTTTCCCAGCTTTGCAATCAGCTCGTCACAGATTTTCGTCAGTTCTTCAATTTCTTGGTTCTGAAAGATAAATGTCCCGAGATAACCGATCACAGTGAAATAGTCCCCAGACTGGCTATACTCCTCCCTAGGCATCCCAACTCAGTGGTTCTTAACTTTTCTACCTCAGAAACCCTTTAAAGAAAGGAAAGCTTTATACCTTCTCCCCTGAGTAATGGTCTTGTGCTCACAAAGTTATGCTTATATTAAGTAGGGGGTGAGGGTAATTACTGGCCCTCTGAAGTCTGTCCTTGAAGTTTGTCCGTCAAACTTCCTTGCTATCATAGGAATTACTTGGGGGTATTTGTAAAAAAAAAAAAAAAAAAAAAAAAGTATCTGGGCCTCACTTGATCCATGAGCATCCCCAGGGACCTGGGATTCCAGAGTCTAAGTATCCCAGGGGCCACTGTCTTAGGGGTTATCAGACGCCATGATAAAAACCCCTGACCTGGCTGAATGGATGCCACAGGCCTGACAACAAGATTGGAGACACAGTAAGAAAAACACTAGAGGCACAGAAAATGAAGTCTAAGAGTCACTAACTAGCAAGAGAATGGGGATCGTTATCACCACTGATTTTTACTTCTGTAGCAGAGTTTCTCGACCACATCTGGGCAGGGCCAGTCTTGGTGTGGGGCGCATCCTGTGCAGCATAGGGTGTTTGGCAGCGTCTCTGGCGTCTACCCACTAGATGCCTGTAACATCTCCCGGTTGTTACAGGCTGACAGGTTGACAACCAAATATACATACCCCCAGACGCTGCCAAATGCCCCCCTGGAGGGGAAAATTGCGATGAAGGGGGAAGATGGCTTCACATATTATATTACAGAAAAAAACAAAACGAAAAGAGAAAAAAGGTGGCTTTGGAGCCTAACTAAGCCTTTGGTCCTCTGAGCTTCCGTTAATGCAACCTCCTCTCTGTACCCTGCCTGTGGCCGGGTCCCACTAACACATCTGGGAGTATCTGCTGCCACCTGAGTCACTTCCCAAAGGAGCTGGATTGAAGCTTCTGCGCAGAGATAAGCCCCTTTCATCCAGACGACATGGGAGCTGCAGCCGAGGAGGAAAACCAAAGGTCTCGGTGGGTCCCCTCTTACCTTCTGCTGAAGGGCCCTTTCCAGGGATTCCACCTTCATCTGCTCTTTCCGGAGCCCTGCGTGGAGAGCGGCGCTCTCGGCCTTTGCTTTTGTTCGAACCTGAGCAATCTCCTCATTGGCTCTGTTTATGGGACGAAGGGACAAAAAGCACATGGTTTGTCATCGGTCGCGGCTCCCGATCAGGATGCTAACCGCTGACGCCTGTGGCACAGAACTAGGAGAACTGACTCCACCATAGAGGAAAAAGAGGAATTGGTGAGCTATATAATTCAATTTTAATTTATAAAAATTCAATTTGCACACAACTGCTAAGGGCATTTCCATGATGCAAACCAGGGGCAGAATCAACCTTAACGGCACACGGGACCCTTCAACAGTCACGTGCCACCAGAAAACAGAATCACGTGACAGTTTCTAGAACAATCTTAGATTTTTTTTGTTAACCCAGTACAATAACAGGTAGGATCTCTGTGGATTAACACAGCCAACGGGTCAGGATACTAACCACTGGCATCTATGAAACACAGACCTACAAGCAACTTTATTAATTAAAAATCTCCATTAAAAAAGGAGATTCTCACATTTAAAAAATGGCAATTATGTGACATGACGGCACATTAGCTAACTCTATGGTGATACGTATGTAAATGTATCACATCAACGTTGTACACCTTAAACTTACACAATGTCTTATGTCAATTATAGCTCAAAACAGCTGGGGTGGGGGGAAAAGAAGGGGAAAAAGGATGTCTGGAAGGATAAAAGAACGATTTCCTGGGGTGAGGAAAGAGGTGGGAACCCACTGGGAGGGGGAGGGGGTGGGAGGGAGAGACTGTATCTTTTTATTCTTTTTAATGTCGGAAGGTACACACAAGTGCAACCTGGAGTTGCAAAATAGTGACTTTTTTTTTCTTGTCTGTCAATCTTCCCACAACATCACGAAAAGTGAAATTCTTATGCACAAGCTCTTACTTGTCCAGTTTTTCCTCCGCGTGGATTTTCAGGGCCTGATACCGCTGCTCTTCTTGTTTAACTCTGGCTAAGTAATCCTGAGCACATTTTTTCAAGGCCTCTTCATTCTGTTCCCAAGTGACAATTTGAAACGAAAGAAACAAGTCATTTTGTTTTCCTTCTACTAGTAACATACCACATATCAGGGTTTTCATTTAAAAAAAAAAAATGAAAAAAACTAATACATTCAAGATGCCTCCAAATAAGACTCCATGGTAGTTTGAAACAGGCACAAATAATTCTCACTGAATAAACTGTAGATAACTTCTTCATGTATTAACTTCCAAATCATACAGTAAGTCACACTGACACACCTGCTTTAGGAAGGGGCAGATATTCAAAACTGAAGGGCTATCTGATGCCCATTTTAGACAAACCGGACAGTCATTTTTATGGTTAATATGAAAAAAAAAAAAAAAAAAAAAAGAAGAGTGTTCACTGCTATCAATGTGTCTTCGTGATGGTGTACAACCAAATCAAGTCAAGATGCCCACTTACACTAAATTTGAAACTCTACACTTACTTTCTTCCAGAATATGCAGCCTGTATTTTTCAGTGCTATGGCTTGACTCCCTTTTACTAACCTTAAATTGGTGAATCATCAAAAAGAACATTTCTAGAATTCTCCTGAGTCTGAGGGTCCCACGGTTCTTACGCTCCGTGCCACACCCTGGTCGTGTCCAAGGCTTCCTGACCTGACCCAGGAGAGGAATGACCAAGACCCGCCACCCAGGGGCCCTGATTCTCCATTTCCAGGCCACCTGCACCCCTGGCACATGCGTTGAAAACCCATTACCAAGGAGACCCGCCACCAGGGGGCAGAAGGCAAAGGGCGGGCTACCTTTTTGAACCCTTCCAGGACGCCTTTCAGGTTCTCGTATCTCCTGAACAGGTCGGAGAGGGACCTTTCCACCGAGTTTAGGTCGGCCAGGGCCTGCTCCTTCTCCACGGTCAGCTGCTGGAAGCTCTTCTGAGAGGTCATACTTGTCCTCTGTTCATCTTCTGTGAGTCATGATCAGAAGCAACGCACATCCTCTCAACACACAGCGCACAGCCGCCCTCCCAAACCACCAGGCAGTACGCTGGGTCGGGGAACCCAGCAGGGAAGGTGACCCTCAAGGACTGACTTTCTGGCGGGGGGGGTGGAGGGAGACATGGTGACAGGTCGGGGCGGATGAAACACAGCTGGGCAAGAGGGGTGAGCAGTCTCTGCCAGAGGAGAGATGGGAGCGGAGACCCAGAGGAGCTGAGGGCGGGAGCCGTGCGTCTACCCAGGCGTCGTCAGGTGACGCGGACGGCAGAAAATATCACCTCGTCGCCTACGTTAAGGCAGAAAGACCTGACTGACTTCGGGAGTCGGTCCTTACAACAGAGGCTACAAGAGGTTCTAAATGCAACGCAGGAGGGTGAAGCGCTGCCCTTTTCTAAAGGCACCGATGGGTCGGTCTGGCGTAGGGAAAGCACCACCTGCAGCGGAGTGAAGCCACTGCGTAGAGCAGAGAATCTTTGTACCCGGGGGTACCAAGGACGAGCCGAGGCCGCCCACCCTGGTGCTGGAACTCGAGTGTCTGCCGTCCTCTAAAAGGAACCTAATGACAGTGATCCCCATTATCTGCAGATTCCCTGCTTGCTATTGCTATGTGTAGCCCCCAAATCAGTATGTGTGGTGCGCCCCCGGCCATTCGGGGACACACGTGGAATGGCAGAGAACTGGAGTCACCTGCCGGGCACGTTCTCAGCTGAAGCTGGACAAGGCGATGCTCTGCCTCGTTTCATACTGCAAACAAGTGTCCTTTTCAGTCTACTTAGGGCCACGTTTTTGGCAATTTTGTGCTTCCTGTTAGGGATTTTGAAATTGGGCCCCAAGCCTAGGCTGCGGGGCTGTCTCGTGTCCTAAGAGCCACAGGGCTGGAGGTGTCTTAGGGGGAAAACACGTGTGAGATGAGCTCTGTCCTGGCATGAACTGTAGCACTGGCCGTGAGCTCAATGTTAATGAGTCAGCAGTATACCTTAAATAAGGTGTCTTTAGACAGAAACACCTATAAGGCGAGCTTTCCTGAGGATCAACGATTCAGTATCGGCTAATTCAGTGTTTGGGCAACTTCGTCAACTACTGCAAATAATAAGAATCGCTTGTATCTCCGGGATGGACAAACTGACATTTATGTTCTGATTTGAAGACCACCTTTGGATCCCATGGCTCATACCCTAGAAAAAAACTTCCTTACCGATCATTTGGGCAATGGTCTTCTCATACTCAGCCACAATTTTCCTTAAACAAACAAACAAACAAACAAAAACTCTTATCAGAAGAGAATTGTATTAACAATGGAAGTTGGAGAAACGCTTCCCCAAACAATTAAACACATGAACATGTACTGACAAACTTACAAAACCCAGTTACCTGCTTTGGGGCTCTCCTTTTTTTTACGCTTAACCTAAGATTTGTTAATGTTCAGAAAGGTTTTTCTTGAGATTTTGTTTAACAAGGTTTTTGTTCTATTTTCTATAAGAAACAACTGTCTTCACCTTTTCTTTGCACTTGTGTGAATGACCCCAAGGCAATATGCGAATTCTGCTTAGAGAAGTGACTCTTTTACAAAATAAGTTAATGACATTCTTGGGGCTCTTCCTATGAGACCTGACCTGCGTTCAGGCTTCCCCTGGCCCCAAACCACTCTTACAGGTAAGTGGGTCCCCTCTGATTCAGATCCAGGTTTTATCTGATGGTCCTAAATCCAGAAGGATTTTAGTCATTCAAAGAGGTTTAAAGATCGCCCTGTCGTGTTAACCTTTCTTTTAGGGAAGTGCAGTGTTTTCCTGGTCCTGCCCAGTGACAGGTGCCCCTCCCTGTGACCTCAGCCCCCATCGTGAGAAGTGTCCAACTCCCCTGCCCCCTCACTGGTGGCGCCCATCACGCTGACCCTGCATCCAAGTTCTTACGATGGCTACTGTAAGCTCCGCCAAGTCAGGGGCTGTGGCTTCCTCCCCACCATGCCAGCCCAGGGACTTACACCCAGTAAATGCTCAAGAAACCAAATAATAGGAGCGCCAAAAATTAGACTGGACTCTAATTTGAATTTAACTCTATTTAAAATGTTTCTTAATCATTCAAGTGCCGACTGCACAGTTTATAAATTATTTATGCCCCCCACTCTTTGATGCCATCTTTAGTTATTTCACAGCTCCTAACTCTAGGGAGTGGGCAGCAAAAATAAAAAGATTTCAGTGTAAAGTCAGTTTTGTTTCCTGTTAACATGGTTTTTATAATCTATTCTGTGGTTGTGAAATCTGAAGCTACCACGTATAATTCGTTTCAGAAATTATAGTGTTTCCCTAATTGAGTATGTCAATAAATCTCTGTATTTCTGTTATTATATTAAATACCAAATGGATATTTTTGCACAAATTTGTCTTTTCAAAAGACAAGAATTATGTGGGTTCTGCTTATTTGCAATGTTCTGAACAACCCAAAATGAGCTACAGCATTTGAATACAATAACTGGTTGGCAAGCCTCAGGAAACGACACCATCAGTCACAAATTAAGGTGCAAACAGCAAAGCCCTCGAGTCCTCAACAGCTGGTTCTGTGTAAGCAAATGCTATCATCACTTCCTTTGTATTAAATCTAAAAATGCATAAAGGTACCCACCCCTCCCCCAAACCCTCCAGTCTAACCTCATCTCCAAGACTTCTTGTCGGGTTTCTTCGTATTTTTTCTTCCATTCATTTGCTTCCATCTCTTTAGTGATTATCTAGATTATAATGGAGATAAAGCTTGGTTTTACCTACTCAATCTCTTGAATTTAAGACTAGAGCCTGAAAACAACACACAACCAGGTCCATTTGAAGGCAGTCAATCTACATTAGGAATAAAAAAACCCTCAACATCTGTGTATAATGCTCACAAACACTGGGGAAATGCTCTCAGCTGCAGAGGATGCTCGAACGTGGTCACCAGGATGAAGGTGACCAGAACCTCTCCCAGGAAAGCTCTAAGTGCTTATTACCATCTCCGTAAACTCCAGCCCAGTCCGGGGTCTGGCTATCAGCCCAGAATCCTGCTGGGTCAGGACGCCAACAGCTGAGACATTTGTCTGGCAGAGACTCATCTTAACCAAGGGAGATGCCACAGCACCAATTTAATTAGGCTGAGAAATGAAACTGCCACAAAATCAGAGCGGTGGAAGTTGGCCTGACCAGACAATCTCTTTCTGCAGAGATTTCAGATTGAGTCAGAATAGGGGCCTAAAGTTCCTCTAGGCAGAGGCATCCAGCTCACTGTTGGCAAGATCTTGCTTGCCAGACCAGAACCCATATCACTGCGTTTGGGAGGCTCGTGCTAACTGGAAAGAAACACTCTAAAGTCATGGCCTCAAATGCCATTTGCCCTGCACAGAGCTCAGGTGGGCATCTATCGTTCTTCTGGGATTATACTTCTCTGTGCTTCTTTCTAGTTGGTACAATCTTTATTTTGGTGCCATCAATCAGGATCTCAAGAACTAGAAGCCAACCTGTCTCCTTCAGGGGATCAGGCACATCTTTGATGCATCTGGTGGTCCTCTTATAGTTTTAACTCTCAGGAGAAAGAAGAAGTCATTTTTCTCATTTACAAGATTTCGCAGGGGCCTCCTTACCACAGCGCCTAAGTTTTGACAACAGGACTAGGTGACACCCCTAATTACCAACTTAGTGCTATGTTTTAACAGTTCAAAAGACCTGTGGTCAGAGGTACTTAACCACTCTCATTAGATTATAAAAATTAAGTCGCTACACTGAGGGAATTACCTTCTTAAAAAAAAGGTGGAATCATCAAGGAACACACAAACCAAACACATAAAATGCAGCAGAGAAACACAACAGAGGAGGGAGGTAACTGATTAATGCTACCTAACAGTGTCTTTCATATTTTCCGTATCACCCAGGAAAGGCCTAGCAGAGACCTATTTTGAACAGAAGATGTTCAATAAACACGATACAGGGATTCGAGAGTTGAGTTCTTTAATTAAAGAATGGATGAAGGGAGGGCTTCCCTGGTGGCGCAGTGGTTGAGAGTCCGCCTATCGATGCAGGCGATACGGGTTCGTGCCCTGGTCCGGGAAGATCCCACGTGCCGCGGAGCAGCTGGGCCCGTGAGCCGTGGCCACTGAGCCTGCGCGTCCGGAGCCTGCGCTCCGCAACGGGAGAGGCCACAACAGTGAGAGGCCCAAGTACCACGAAAATAGAATTAAAAAAAAAAAAAAAAAAAAGGATGGATGAAGGGATTATAGGCATTAAGATGTGAGAGGAAGTCTGCTGGGGACTTTTGGGAAAGTCCTAAAAAAGAGGACTTTGCTTCTAAAGAGAGGTGAATGGCGAGAATTAGACATTTTCTAATGCTAGGCATTGATGTCTGCAGTGTGAAGCACGGAGCTGCAGCAGCCATCTTAGGACCATGAGGGGAGCTGACCTATGACATTGAAGGGGACAGGCCAGTACACTGAAGATGAAATGGCAAGAACTTAAGTCCTTGATGACCCAATTTGGCTGTGGGACACTATACAGATGTGAAAAAGAAGTAGGCATGCGGGTTTCCCTGGTGGCGCAGCGGTTAAGAATCTGCCTGCTAATGCAGGGGACACGGGTTTGAACCCTGGTCCGGGAAGATCCCACATGCCACGGCGCAACTAAGCCCGTGCGCCAGAACTACTGAGCCTGCGTGCTGCAACTACTGAAGCCCGCGCACCTAGAGCCCATGCTCTGCACCAAGAGAAGCCACCGCAATGAGACGCCTGCGCACCGCAATGAAGAGTAGCCCCCACTTGCCGCAACTAGAGAAAGCCCGTGCGCAGCAACAAAGACCCAATGCAGCCAAAAAAATAAATCGACAGAATAAATAAATTAAAAATAATAATAAATAAATAAATTTATAAGAAAAAGAAGTAGGCATGCATTAAATACTAATATGGAATGATCACCGTGATGTATTTTTAAGTGAGAAAAGCAAGGTACAGAATGGTACATGTAGTATTCTACCATTTGTCTAAAAGAGGGAAAAAAAGACATATTTATAATTGCTTGTTTCTGAATAAAATAACTCTGAAAGGAAAAAAAGAAAGAAAAAAAAAAGAATGGATGAAGGTAGGAAACAATGTTACATTTCTGCAAGTCTAGAATTTAAGAAACTTTTAGGCAAGAGCATATATCCTCTGTGAAATGAAGGTGCTGATTTAGTTACATACGTGGGTAAAGTTGGCAAAATGCGATATGTAAAACTTCAGGGCTAAAAGATAAAGAAGTGTACAAAAGTTCTCAAGGATGTTTCCAAGCATCAGCTTTGCCCTCTGGATACCAAGAGGCCAGGAATCCAGCTCCAACGAGGCATTTTACAGGGAGCCCTTTATACCAGCTACAGGTGGAGGAAACAGGGACTTCCAGCCGGGGAGAAAGAACTCAAGCCAGCAGAGATGGAAGCTACGCACTGGCACACGGGCTTTACAAAGAACCGGAGCCAGAAGTGGACGCAGCGAGGAAGCCTTTACCTCTTCTCGTATCAAGGTGAGCACGGCGGTCTTGTCTGATTCACTGAGGCTGATGCCATCCAGCGGGCTCTCCCCTCCACAGGCCACGGACACAGGGCCCTTCTCCCCCAGGGACTCCAGCAGTGCCTGTTGGGGGAGAGGGCACAGGTAAGACGTCCTCTCTTCAGCTTCTTAACCTCAAATAACCTCCGATAACTTCCTCCTGAAGAAACTGATCACACCCTTTAAAAAGCACGTTTGAAGGGGAAAATATAGCAGGGGAAGCTTAAAAAAAAAAAATCTAGTTACAGTACGATCTGAAGGAAAACCCGTTCTAATGAATATCAGGGAGGTCTTAGCTTCTTTCTTAACAGACGGCCTAGAGAAGTTTTCTTCTCATCCAAAAAGGAGACAGTGTAATTATCATAGAGGTCAGTCACCAGAGAGTCACGTGCATAAAAGAGAAAACCATCTGTGGTTAATGTCTCGTGAACCTGGGGATCTCTGGGGATGATATGTTCCATGTAAATAAATTCCCAAAAAAGTGTCAACCTTTTTACATATAGATGCTTTGTGTGTACTATTATTTGGCCACTTTGGATGGAAATGTTTCTAAAATGACTTTCAGGCCTAAGCAGGTAGAAATGGCAAATATATGTGAACTCTGACCCCACCCCAGGAAGATTCAGGATCACGGGGAATTTCAGTGGCCCCGAGGGCTGGCATGCGGAGACCCAGCGATGTTGTCAAGTGCACAGACGCCAGGGTCTGGGCTGCATTTCCATGTCCTGGCTCTTCCCGACATTGAGTTTTCAGCTCCCTTCCATCAACATGTCACCTTCTGAGGTGCCAGCTTGATTTTTGCCATAAACCTGGGTTCCCGAGAGCCACATTCAGTTAGGATTTTGTTTTTCACAAGAACGTGGGCTTTGTACCATTTTTTTTCCTAAAAAGCATTTTTTGGGGTTATTTCCTCCCACCTATGTTAACTTTTTGTATAAATGGGGAAAAATCTGATCTAATAACACCCAAAATGCCTGCCAAGGTGACCCGGGAATCTTTTTTTAAAAAAAGTATTGGAGGGGCTTCCCTGGTGGTGCAGTGGTTGAGAGTCCGCCTGCCGATGCAGGCGACACGGGTTCGTGCCCTGGTCCAGGAAGATCCCACATGACACGGAGCGGCTGGGCCCGTGAGCCATGGCCGCTGAGCCTGCGCGTCCAGAGCCTGTGCTCCGCAACGGGAGAGGCCACAGCAGTGAGGGGCCCGCATACAGAAAAAAAAAAAAAAATTAAAAAAAAAAAATTATTGGAGTTAGGATTAGGGAATAATCTTAATAATCTTCAATGTCAGCGTAACTGATCAATTAGTTACTGACTGTAATCAGTCGGGCTCTGGTATCTTGTTCAAATCGAGCTTGAACAGGAAGTCCAAGGTCAACGTGGACCAGTGGTTTTTAAACTGTTCAGGGTCATTATGGACTCACCCCCTCTCTCTAGAAAATGCTCAAGAACACACACATAATTTTTACCTAGATCTTCATTGCCCTCAGCCAAGGGTCCAACAGACAAACCCCTGGCTGAGGCCACAGAAAAGGGAAAATGCAAAAGCCACAAGCTGGCAGTGCCCGTTCCAGCACCATCTGGGGGAGGCCAGCCCGCCATGCTGACAGAAGCCCGAGGTCCCCCAGAAACACCTTCTATCCTGGGAGAGCTCCATCACCAGAGCCAGAAGCTACTAGGGGCCGGCAGCCCTAAAATGGCCCCCAATGACCCCAACCCCTGTACGAGTCCTTTTGTGTAGCCTCCTCCCCTTGAGTTAGGCTGGACCCAGTGACCCTCGTCTAAAGAACAGAAAGTGGTAAAGTCATGCGGTGTCACTCGTTGACAAAGAGGCTCCAGCTGTGAGAAGCTCTGTGGAGAGGCCACATGGCAAGGAATGGCCGTCTTTGCCAACGGCCAAGTGAGAGAGCTTGGAAGCAGATCCACTCAAATTGAGCCTGGAGGTGACCCCAGCCCTGGTCAGTACCCTGAGCGCAGCTGGGGAGAGACCCCGAGTCAGAGGCACTCAGTGAAGCTGCCCCAGGACTCCTGACCCAGAAATGATGAGATCGTGATTGTCTGCTGTCGGTCACTAACACACTGGACATCTGACTCATCCCCCCACCTCCCATGCCACGATGCTCATCAAGACTCCTCCCCCCACCATCCCGCTTCCCGTGTAACCTGCCTACTAGGTCCAGCCCACACATTTGGTTCATCTCGTCACTTTTCCGATTCTAAATTATTGCATTTTAAATCAGTCTTTTGTTTTTATTATTCTAAATCAGAATCCCTAAGACAAGTCAACTCTGGGAAACTGGTCCCCTGTGCCTTCCGTGACCCTCACGTTAGCAAGAGTTTGGGAAATAAGCCAAGTTGTCTTAGTAAGGGAAATATTGTCTTTTCTGGAGGTCTGCATCTCATTCATCCACAAGGGGATAAATGAATTCAGTCCGCCCACTTGTTTAACAACTTAGCTCTAACAAGTGAGGTGTCTGGAAGGGGCAGCGTTCCGAGCTGGAAGATCAGGCCTTAGGTGGGGACAAATACACCTGGACGAGTGGCTCTGCAGCCAGCAGCTCTCCCGGCCACTCCCTCTGCCTGGCCGTACGCCACAAGCCCCATGGCTCAAAATGCAACAGCTCTTACGAGGAATTTATAGCCGTGGCCTATTTTAGCTGCCTTTTCCAGTCCTCTAGGATTTATTTAGCTTTTTACATTCCTCAGTCCTTTACACTGTTTATCAAACAGCACAGAAAGCCTACAGAATCTACCATCACCCAAAACTGGCCTGACCATCTCTTCCTGGGCTGGGCAATCTAGTACGTGTTTAATAAAGATGCTAAACCAATCAGATCAAGCACATCCTTCCAAAAGGGTCCTGGCTTCACATCCCCTGGTCTTTCTTCCTGTCCCACAAAGCATTCACCCTTGAGGACCCACAAAGACCTGTCTACAGACAGTGGGACCCAGGGGAGTCTTGGCTGTAAGTTCACAGTGAACACAGATGCCACAAAGTAATTCTCTGCTCACGTCTTTGCGATGAGAGAAATCAGGATCCCTAATCTGTCAGGCTCATCCCATTTGTCCTTGAACCTGTTAGAGCAGTGTCCTCCCTGCCACTTCTAATGGAGACACACTGGAAAAGCCAAGTGAACTCAACTTTTAAGAAGTTTAAGATTTCTTTGAAAAAAACAGCAGATTGACTCCTAAGTGAAAGATGCTGTAGACCAGCAGCTGAGAAGCGAGGTGACCACCCTCCGATCTTAGTTACTTGGCCCTGGCCGCCCCCTGGCGCTGGGCAGAGACTGCAACACGAATGCCCTTCAGAGCAACACCCGGAGGCTGACAGAGGCACAGGCTAGACTAAACAGACTTCTTAGACAGTGTTTTGAATATCGCAAGTTCTTTATGCAATACTGATTCAGAGTTCTAAGGAAGCAGAAATTAATTTACTTCCACAAGTTCAACTGGAGTTACCGTTCAAAGATGACGACCCAGGACGTGGTCTTTGCAGGGGGCTCTGGAGACAAGGCTTCCCCCATCTTCTCTCTCCCGCTCTCCCCCAGCTTTCCCGCCAACGTCACGCCACCTCACAGCAGCTCAGGGCTTTCTGGCTCAGCCTTGCATGACGTTACCCTTTCTCCGCATCTTCACAACCACCCTGCCGAGGCAGGGAGGTGGGGCTAACTCTGTGGATGAATAACTGGGGAATGTGCAAGCGTAACCGGGGGCGTTTCAGGAACGTGGGTAATTTCAAGAACGTGGGCAAACCTCCCGAATCTGCAGACCAAGTGCTTGGGCCCCTCAACACAGCCTTCGACCCTCCCTTTGCCATTTTTACACATAGAAAAGACTAGACGACGCTCCCACAGTACCTGGAAAACGTCACAGGAAACTGGTTTCCCTAAGGGCACGACGAGGCAGTTTGGGTAGCGGAGGGTGGAGTCTCATCCTTTTCTGGGGAAGGACCCCCTCCCACAGGTGGGGGGGACACTTCACTACTTGCAGAATGGTGGCCTCAGTGGCTCCTCAAAGTGACTGTGCCATCAGCCACGGTGGCTGTGCTGGGAATGATTACAAGACCTGGCTCCCAAAAGAGTGATTCTGTCCGGAAACCACCATCAATGCTGTGTAATGCCCCTGAGAGGGGACCACGCTCCAAGTCCCTGACCCCTGTGTGCATTTCCTTCTGCCCAGCGCCCACGGCTCCCTACGTCCCTCACTCTGTGTCCTCCAGGGAAACACCGTGGGTCGCAGTCCAACGGTGAGTCACGAAAACGGTTACTAGGACAAGCAACGTGCGTTAAAAAAAATGAAACAGAATAGAAGAAATCAGAGTGAGCCACATGAAGAAAGGCAGATACTGTTCTGTGCAATTTGTCTGATAACAATACAAACGCGTGTGTCGAGATGTGTCATACGTACCTACGAGCCAGGATGCAAAATGTATTCTTACTGTGGATCCAGGTTAAGAACGTTTCTGTCACAACTTCACCTAATCCTTCAGCTTCAACTATGCCCTGTGTCCTAAGGGCGCTCAGATCTACTGAAGCCAACCTTGACTTTTCCTGAGCTCACGCTGTGTGCTTCTCACTGTCTGTGAGCAGTGTGACCCGAGAAGCGGGTCCTCACAGATGTCTCAAAGCCACACGTCTAAAACTGACCTTCTGTGATTCTGCTCCTCCTCTGTACTCCCGATGTACTGGCTCCTACGTTCAGCCGTGTTCACTGTGGCCGGTGCCGGGGTACAGGGGCCAGCACGTGGTCACGGTCCCAACCCGTGGGGCAGGCGGGGAGAAGAGAAAGTGCCTCCAAGGGGCGGTCCCACAGCAGTGAACAAAAGGCCGTTTGGCTGGGCAAGGGTCTGGCGTGGGAAGGAGGCAGGGGCGGTGTAGAGAGCCGCGGAGGCCATAGCAGAGTCTGAGCTCAGCCTAAAGACAAGGGAAGCCAACGCAAGGGTTTAAGCAAAGAGGAACAACTCTGGCTGACGGAAAAGGAGGGCAGCATAGCCTCAGGAACAGCGAGATTCATTAGACAACTGCCACCATGCTTACAAAGACTGGTGGTGGCCATGGGCTCGACAAAAGTAGACGGATTTACAACATCTGCTTTCTGGACGTGGAAATCACAGACCCTACGTGTGAGACTACAGAGGACGGGGGAGTCCAAGAGGACCCCAGGGTGGTGGCTCAGACAACGAGGTGGACAGCGGTGCCACCTGTCGAGACGAGGCCCCTCTGGGCTTGGTTATCAGCGGCGCCGACCACTCAGATGTGCAAGGCGGAAACCTCGATGGCCTTCAGCGACTTTCTCCAACCCCCACCCTCAGCCACCGCGTACACCCCGGAAGCCACCAAGCAGTGATGGTTCTACCTGCTAAGTCCCAGCCTCCACCCCATCCTCTGATTTACTACCCATCACGATGCTCCCTACTCCAACCCCTAGGAGAGTTAGTTCTCTGCCGCGTTTCCATGAATTCCAAGCCTCCCGGCACGATGTCTAGGGCCCCAGGGGCCTGGCTCTCACCTACCACATGCACAGTATCCTCCGATCACATGAAATTATTCGTCCCTACAACTCCTGATAAAGCCCATGCTTCTTCTCACTCCCTGTCTTTTGCACAGTACAACTCTCCTGCCCAGAACACCCTTCACTGCCTTATCCACCTGGCAAACCCCATTCTTCCTTTAAAACGTAGTTCAAGTGAGGAACCCAGAAGACACCACCTTAACCACGTGATCAGTTAATTCCATCAATAATGGGATGCACCGATACCCATGAGGTCACTTCGGATGCAATACGTGCCAAAAATGCATAAACTGAATTTAATCATGAGGAAAAACTCGACGAGCCCATACTGAAAGCTATTCCACAAAACAACTAACCAGCACTCTTGAAAAGAGCCAAGGTCCAGAAGGACAGAAACTGAGGAACTGTCACAGATTAAAGGAGACTGAGAACGCGGGCACTGAACGCCTTGTGGGGTCCTGCCCTGGATCCTGTGCCAGAGGAAGGACACTACTGGGGGTAGCTGGTAAGACCTGGATACGGTTTACAGACCAGACAATAATACCGCACCAGCGTTTACTGATTCTGATTACAGAAGAGGTTAAAGTTTGAGGGGCATGGGTGCAGGAGTTATAGGAATTCTTTGTACTATTTTTGTAAGCCTAAAAGTTAAAAAGAAAAAAAATTGTTTTTAATTAGATCAAGTCCAGCCTTCCTGACACCTGCCGTGCAGTGGGTCAGCCCTGGTGCCCCCAGTCCTGGGGACACATCCTGGTGTAACAGTCACCACAGGGTAACCCTGGTTTCCATTTTGTAACCTACAACTGGGGCTGCTCAAAAGAAATACAACGTTAAGCCATGTGTAATTTAAAAATTCTCAGTAGCCACATTTAAAGGGTAAAAAGAAACCGGTGAAATTAATTTTAATAATATAGTTTCATTAACCCAATAGATCCAAAACATCAACATGTTATCAGTATAAAAAGTTAGAGACATTTTATTTTCCCTTCTTTTCTGCGCTAAGTCGTCAAACGCTGGTTGCACTTTACACCTGGAGGACATCTCAGGACGTCCAGCTACAGGTCCAAGTACTCGTGGTCACCCTCCGAGACGCCTCAAGTGAAGGAGCTGTGCTTTATTTATACCTCATGCCCATCACCAGACACAGACTAGAATTTAATTACTGAGTTAACATGGGCTTCAAAACAAACACTGAACCCCCACCCCCGCGCTCACACCCCTCCCCCACGAGCCTGGGGACTCACGGGCACGGCGGGTCCATCCGTCTCCATCTGCTGGCACATCTCCTTCTCAGTGCCTAAAACACAGAGAGTCATTTTTAGAGTCATCCCAAGAGGTTGTGCCTTTCCTTCCCACCGAGAGACTCTGGGAGACCCCAGCGCAGGCCCGGAAGGACATCTATGGGCCCCTGAACAGCATCTCAAGACCTCCGAAGACGCGCTACATTCTGCTGACCACTGCGCTGTCTGTGTTCAGGGTCCAAAACATCCAGAGGAAAGAGGAGCTTACGGGTCAGTCAGCCTCAGACGGAAGCATGTCGTCAGGTGGAGAGAATGGCAAGGCTGCCCCCTTGTGTCCATGAAAAGTTTTGCAAGTGAGTTGGACTAACCACGGGGTCATTTCAGAAAGAGAAACTGTTCACGCTGAAAGCTATTTTATTACCAGGTTGGAGTGAATCTGAATTCCAGCCCTGAAGGGTACTTCAGTGGAATTAATGTAGCAGATAAAACAAAAACCTCTAAATTTCAATGCCTGAACACTGAATTCATTATCCTCCCCACACCCTTCAAGCTGGTTTCCTCAGCTCCGCTCTACCACCAGAGTCAACGCGTACAAAAAACCAACACTATGCTTTTTCTGATTAAAGGAACACGCACCCGTTGAAGAAAAAAAGCACATGAAATGCTAAAGCTACAATCCTCCACCTGCAATTGCAAATTACTACTTTAGTGCACTGTCGAGAGTGAATTATTGAGAACACAAATGTGACCATCACTACTTCGCTTAAAAACCTTCAGCGGCTCCTCTATACTGATGAAGCCCCAATTCCTCAGGACGACCCCGGGTTCCCACTTGCCCTGCACTCACGGACAGCTACTGGGCATTTTACCTGTGTGGCAGGTTCCTTCCCATCCCTGTGAGAGACTCCTTGGGGTGCATCTTCATATTTATCTATCAAGACCCAGGCTGAAGATGATATCCCAGGACACAGTTCACCCATCCCACCTCCACACCCTCCCACCCCACACGACCAGGGCCCCTGCTTGCTCCCACGATGTGGCTAATCAGTTACGGACAGTGTTAACGGGAGCTGTTCTGTTAGCAGAACCCCAGCTCATGAAGTTTCTGCCAAAGGAATTTCCTCCTAGCGAGGAAGGGTATAATTCAACAAACGTGGACCACACGCACCTGCACTACAGGAAAATCAAAGATGAATCACTCATAGTCCTTAACCTCAAGAAGTTTATCAAACTAACACATGGAACGTACAAAGAAATGCAGTGGGAGCCAAGTGACCTTTTTGAGACAGACCCGCAAGGATGGGCAGAAATCTCTACAGGATAATGGTGAAGAAAGGCATTTCATATACGAGAAATCAGTGTAGGTATGAGCGTCCTAAGGGTAAGACTGTGTCATGGGTAAAGGGGCACAAAAGGAAATGGCAAACGGGGTCTTTGGAGAAAACATCAGAGCAGAAAAGAGGCCCGGGAGGAAATCTAGAACAGTGCCTAGAATGTTTATTTTACAGACGGGAAACAGACCGGGATAGGTGGGGAGGTAACTCTCACAACGTCCAGATTTCCACCTGCTTCTCTGGCTTGATGATAGATCATTATTTTTTTTAATTCTAAGTATAAAAGCTCCACACTGAACTATGTTGCTGAAGACCTGAGTTTCCAATAATGTTCAGGGAAGTCAGGCACACGGTGCCAAGTGCTTCACAATGAAGGGTAAGGCCCCAGATACAACCTAGGCCCTGGAAAAGGGCCTCGGATCTAGAATGTTCTCAAGAGCGACACAGCACTGCGCTTCAGCACCGGTCGCTCTAGGCCCTTATGAGCACGGAAAGAAGCATCAGTCATTTTCAATCCACCACGTCTGCAAGCAGGAAAACTTACAGTAGTTGAGGGTAACGAAAACCATCTCTTCACACGTTAGCCTTGTGGTTAAAAGACCATGGAGCCAAGACTGCTGGGAACTCGGCCCACCACTTACGGGACAGGAGACCGTGGCCGAGATCCTTAACTTCTGTCTCACTTTCCCTCTCTGATAATGGGGAAAAAGAATGCTGCCTAATATAATAGAGATTAAAAAACAGGGGCTTCCCTGGTGGCGCAGTGGTTGGGAGTCCACCTGACGATGCAGGGGACACGGGTTCGGGCCCCGGTCCGGGAAGATCCCACGTGCCGCGGAGCGGCTGGGCCCGTGAGCCATGGCCGCTGAGCCTGCGCGTCCGGAGCCTGGGCTCCGCAACGGGAGAGGCCACAACGGTGAGAGGCCCGCGGACCGCAGAAAAAAAAAAAAAAAAAAAGAAGAAGAAAACAAGGAGCTACTGTATGGCACAGGGAGCTATATTCAATATCTTGTAATAACCTATAATGGAAAAGAATCTGAAAAAACATATGTAACTGAATCAGTTTGCTGTACACCTGAAACTAAGACAACACTGTAAATCAACTGTACTTCAATTTAAAAAGAAACAAAAACAAAAAACAAAAAAAGAACGCTATCTAGCGAGGAGACATGAGTTGCTATACGTAAAACACTAAGAACAGTGCCTGCATGTGGACGCAACTATACCAGTTAGTCATTATTATTTCTATAAGGGAAACCAGGAGCCCAATAATCCCAACACGGTTCCAGGTCACTACATGTGAAGATGTGGCCGGACTGAAATAATTAGGAAAGAATTCAAGCAGTCTGATACATCAGCATCTCCGTACACCCTACCACTCGGATCCATACGTCCCTGGCGCTCCACTGACACCCTTTTGTGTCTCTTCTCCAGGCAAAGAAGCAAAGCACAGACCAGCAGCCTAAACCTATCCATCAAGGGACCCGTTCTCTAATCTCTTTAAAGTGTCTCCTGCCCTGGGCCTCCAGGCATTTGTAAGTTTATGTACGTAAGAAAGATGAAGATTTGCTTCCATACCTGCTTCTGAGGATGAAAACGCATGATTTATGGCAGACACAGGAACATTGGAACATTCAAAGTACTCCAGGTCGTCCTCTGGCTCACCTTTCCCCTCGGCCCCAATGGGTTTCTGACCAGATGATGTGGACGCCAGCTTCTCCTCATCGGTAGCATGGCCATCCCTGTTAGAAATGTCTGAAATCTGGGAGATCACTGCTCCTTCATCCTGGGAACGGCAACAGATGACATGCTACCATTTAGGAGGGCAAGCAGTGGGGAAAGCGACATCTCAGGAAGAGCAAAGCAGCCGCCATTCCATATGGATGTTCTCCAGGAATCTCGGTACCAACCAAGGAAGAAGCTGCAGCCCCCTCAACCATGGAAGGTTGTATTTTCTAGGGCCTACCTTCTGTAATTCAAACCTGAGGTTTAAAAAATTAAGCTTTTCTAGCCTAAATTTATAAGCAAGAAGTTTAAGTGGCTGAAGAAAATAGCTTTCATACATTTTGCTCATATAGATAGATAGATCCTAGACTTTTCTGGAAAATTTATGCACCCCACTGTATTTTCAGGTGACATCTAAAAAGCTTTCACTATGAGTTTAAGTAGTCACAAAGGCTATAATATCTGCTACATATTATTTCTTTGCTTGTTTACTTACCTCTCCTTCCAGTTTTGAGATATAATTGACATAACAGCACTGTGTAACTTTAAGAGGTACAGCATAATGATATGACTTACATACATCATGAAATTACCACAGTAAGTTTGGAGAACATCCATCCTCTCACACAGATACAAAAGAAAAGAAAAAATTTTTATTATATTTTAAATACTGACTTGGCTTATTAATTCAATTTAGTTACTCTAGTGATTTGATACTTTACCATTTGTTTAAAATCGAACATGAATAAGCCCTTTAATAGTCAGAAATTTACATCATTCCTTTTCCTCTATGAATTTGTATCCTCGCTACTTCCATCAGGAAATTATCCCAAAGAAATGCATTTGCTTTCAAGTTTTTTAAAGTTCTCCTATTACATTTGTTTAAAAAATTTTTTTAAATCTTTTTTTACAACCATAGGTCTCTGAGTGTTAACATTTTTTCTTCTGGAGATTTATCATTATAATTACAAGCGCACAATTTATTCTAAAAGTATTACAACGTTTGGTAAGTACAATCAAACACAAAAGTAAAATTTTTTTAAAATGGAAATCGAGGGCTTCCCTGGTGGCGCAGTGGTTGGGGGTCTGCCTGCCGATGCAGGGGACACGGGTTCGTGCCCCGGTCCGGGAAGATCCCACATGCCACGGAGCGGCTGGGCCCGTGAGCCATGGCCGCTGAGCCTGAGCGTCCGGAGCCTGTGCTCCGCAATGGGAGAGGCCACAGCAGTGAGAGGACCGCGTACCGCAAGTAAAAAAAAAAAAATAAATAAAAGCAATGAACTGGAAAACCATCTGACTTTAAAAATATATTACCCAGTCACTGGAGTCAATCACCTTCTTATAACTTACACCAGCATTTCAAATCCCCCCTTTGGTGCCCAGAGGTTTCACACCCAGTGGTGATGCACCCTAGTAAGTCTGAGAATGGGTGAGAGGGAACTTTATCAAAAGAAAGTGGGAAAAGGGTAGCTGTGAAGGAACAGTTCCCTTATCTTCAGAGCCCTTTCTCTGATCAGCTTAGGAAGTCAAGGATTTGGGAATTGGTTTCCTTAAAGCTGAGTACTCAGATCCCCACTGGAAAATCTTCCTTAAATCACCACCCTGATGGGGAACACAGACTTACCTGAGAACACCCATCCAAAGCAAGAGACTGGGCTTCGTATTTCTTCACCTTACAGCCACTCCTGGGAAAAAAACAAACAGAACACCGGGCCGGTTTGGAATCACACTGATGACCTCCGAGCTGTGAGATGGTGCAGACAGCGGTGTGTGCAGACACAAGCCAAAGCGCACAGCCCCACGCGAGTCACACCTCCACGCGTCAGAGACGGGAACAAACACCTTCCCGCCTCTGAATCCTCTCCCGGGAGGCAGGGCAAGCAAAGAGCTGTAACTCAGTGACCTCCTCACTTGCTTCTGCGGGAAACTAAACACCAGCACTCGGGACCCTACGGCTTGTAACCGCACGCCAGCAGCCACCAACAGCTTTTCCGAGAGCTGCCCCAGTACCTGGAGACGGTCGGGTCATCTGATCCGCGCTTACTTGGCTTTGATAGTCACCAGAAAAATTACCACGCCGGACCACATTCTTTAAAAATTCTTTATTGCGCTAAAAGCCACAGAAGTCTGGAAAGACAGCTCCAGACCTGTGTGCTCAGAGGAGGACTGTGGGCAACAGGAAGGATGAAAATAAAAATGTCTGAGCAAACTGTTACCATTCCTCTTAAGTAGTAAGATGGAAAACGAACGTCACGGCCGGAACTGGGGAAGCTCAAACCGCCCGCTTTGTTTAAACTAGCACGCAACTTGTGATCTGAAGACTATCCAGATTCTGTTGTAATGAACTTAGAATTTCCAGCACCGCCGCTCTGACCACACCCCACCCCCAACCAAAACCGCAAGTTCTTCTCACTTTGCGGGGCAAAAACAAAGACCAGCATGGCTACCAGAAGAGGGACCACCACCTCGGTAGTGTCTGCTTGTCTTCCCTAACGCCTGAGTGTCACCCCTGCCACCAAACTCAGGTTGAGCTGACTAGGTAAAATGTATTCCCTGCTCCAAGGCGGCAGCCTTATCCTATCAAAAAAGTCAGTTGTTCCCGACATGAAAACAGCAGAGCAGTTCCTCAAGCCGCTGCGGGGATGAGTGTAGGGCCAAGCCAGCATACAGCATCACAGCGCCGCACGAGGCGTGTCAAGCCGGGGACGCAAGCTCTCGCACCTGAGGTGGGAGGGCCCACCTCCAAGCCTTTGGGTACAGATGGCAAGGCTAATAAGCTGGCTCAGAAAGTGGCAAATGAAATGCAAAAAATCATCAGAAGATCCAACTCAGAAAGGGAAGCCAACATGCTATGGAGAGATGGTCCGGGGAGGGTAGGGGAGGAACTGCCAAGGGCCCCAGGGAGAGCCAGAAACAGGAGTACTTACAACAGAAAACAGAGAAATTTCACTTGTTCAGTAGTCCTGATGCACCAACAAAATTAGAGACGGGAAAGAGACAGACAGATGGAGAAAAAAATCATGTAAAGCCTGGAATATTTATCTCTAGTCTGGCAGACATAAAGGCTGCAAAGTTCTTTCTATGAGGTGAGACGTGAATTAAAAACGTCATACTCATGAACGTTACCACTGGTGAGTGAATGATTCTCAGTAGTAAGAGAGCGGTAGAAACACTCGGAAATGTCACACGGTCAAATTTAAGGATGAAGAGTAAACTTTCAAATATTTGTAAATGTAAAAAAACAGCATTACTGCCGAGTATGTTTACTCTTAAACGTCTAGTCATCCAGATTAAAGGCAATCAATGAATGAATGAAAATATAATTGAAAATGCATCTACTTATATCTCCAATAGGTGTATATTACGGAGAAACTCCAAGCGATCTTACATAATTTATTTGACCCACAAAAATCCCAATCATAGGATTGATATCTCTATTTTACAGAAGGATCTGAGACGCCAATTATGTCATCTTTTAAGAAGTCACACAAGTACCCTGTTACCAGAACTTCTAACTCTCTGCCAGATGCTAGCTCCACCTGTATACTTCCAGCCTTTTCTACAATGAAGGGATTTGCTAAAAAAAAAAAAAACAAAACCCAGAGTTACACAAGGGGTTAAGCAACCTTCTCCTGCGGAAAGAACAAGGAGACAAGAGTTTTGGTTGCATAAGAGTTTTTTAAAAATCTGTAAGGTATTTTAGACCAAGAAGTTCATTCATCAAAAACAGAACAGGAGGGCTTCCCTGGTGGCGCAGTGGTAGCGAGTCTGCCTGCCGATGCAGGCGACGCAGTTTCGTGCCCCGCTCCGGGAAGATCCCACATGCCGCGGAGCAGCTGGGCCTGCACGTCCGGAGCCTGTGCTCCGCAACGGGAGAGGCCCACGTACCGCAAAAAAAAAAACAAACAAAAAAAAAACCCCAAACAGAACAGGA